>JAGFVP010000020.1:0-164026 GCA_021031095.1 Bathelium albidoporum | reverse complement strand
CCAGTGTCAAGTTCGTTCCACCTGCGACTGTAGACCGGCATGGTGCCCTGAGCTATGAGAGTGGACGCAATGCAGAGCTCCAGTGTCAAGTTCGTTCCACCTGCGACTGTAGACCGGCATGGTGCCCTGAGCTATGAGAGTGGACGCAATGCAGAGGTTTACCCTCAGCCGTCCCATCGTTTGGTTGCACTTGGACAACTTCTGGTTTGTCTGGGCATCTTGTGATTGGTTGCAAACGTCTCAAACCTTGTTGCAAATGCAAACTTCAAGCGCATGGAAAATCAACAGTGGCGGATAGATCACATGCTCCAAGCGAGCATCCAAATGCTTGAGAAGGGTCATCTTCTCTACTCAGTTTGAAGAGCGCAGTGCAAAGCACCATCGGCAAGCCATCTATCGGAATCCGTGCCCCTATACTCCATAGAATACCGTGGAGCTTCGAGGAGCGTTGCAAATGGGTCTTTCCGCTATTGGCGCCATGGCTTCTAATCTGTCCATCTTATTTGTACTTTCTCTTCAGCTCCACCGATTAAAACGCGGTCGGGGCACATGTGCCATGGTCAAGAGAGATCGAGGGAACGTCGAGAGGAGCCAGCGGCAGGGTCTGTACGAAATGGCAGAACGTGATGGTCGACAGGGGCGATGGCGATTGCTCTGGGGATTATGGCGAAGTTAAGGCATCTCAGCAACAAGAACCAGGATTGCGAGCTATTGGCCTAATCAGTATCTGCTATTGCTGCATGGAGAATGCGATCGCCACATTCGGCGTGGAGTGCATACTGAAATGTGAAGTTCCGGTAGCCATGGCTGCGACGATCATGATCGCCGTGCATGCACACTACGACGTTCGGCGGTTGGCCATTCAAGGCCCAACCCGGCGGTTGTCCGTTGTCGTTCCTTGTGGTGCTAAAACTTTAACGTTAACGTTAATTCGACCTGACTTCCTAACAGAATATCAAACACCGCAATCAATTGAGATACAAACATTTGAGTCGCCTTTGATCCATTTCCACGAAGCGTTCCCGTCTACGAAATTCCGAGCTGATTTGCATCCAGAGATGTACAACATGGTGATGAGTTGCAATGTTGATACCTCTACTCCGTAAAAGACTTCCTTGTAAATGTGGCGTTGACAGGGGGGTTTTGACTCCAATCTGCTGTTATCACGTTTCCGTGGAGTCATCTCTAGCCTCAAAGACGCAATCTGCAGTAAAGGGTTTGGTTGCCTTGGCACGTCGATCTTATTCTCCTATTTGGCATGGACAATCATGTGTTTTACCTCGGAACAAATTCGAGTTACTATCTCAGTCTTGGGGAAAGATTCAGCAGGCGCTACGGTAATGAGCCAGAAAAACAATTTGGTGAAGTCAAGATCACGGTTTACCACGCTACATGCACAATCCCGTCAGCCCCGGGTGACTAAGTTAGAATCAGGAGTGTCAAATGGCCGGAAAGCGAAGAGCTGGGATCATTGCAGAGCATTTTGGAATTCTTGATACAATGCTCATCGCGCTCTCAGATTTGTTTTGTCGGACTTATGCCCCAATCCGGATATCCTTCTCCTGGTGAAGCGTTACCTCATCCAGATGCGCATCTGTAAGTGGACATCTCCCGCGTTGACGGACTGTAACATCCTTGACGTTGTGACTAAATCCAGGTAACGTTTTTCTGCAGGGGCGTTGAATTCGTTTATCTTAGTGGCCGTTGCAATCACCACTCATTCAGACGATATCTTACGGTGAGGCGCAGCGTGAAATGAACGTGTGTTACGAAGCAACACATGAAATCTCAAAGGCGAGCAGTTAAGCCGTAACTTGGATTTGTCTGGCTTTATACAGAGGTCCATTTCAAAAGTTTTGTCTCGCGCGAAGACTTGGCAGGTGACGCAGTTGAACCTAATATTTGTTAGAATTTTCGAGGTTACGACCGTGTTTCTACCTAGGGTGCAAAAAATGGACCAATTGCCAACTGATAAATTAGTGGGTATATTCTGCTGGGGCACTCCCCGAATTAACACGCCAACCTTCAACGCGGGACAAAAATTTTGAAATGGACCTCTGTATAGGTCTTCTCATTGAAAAACACAGCGGGCTTGTCTGCGTAGGCGCCTCTCATAATGAAGCAATAGTCCAAATATGCCGTCCAATGCTTGCGAGCAACCACCTCCCGATCTCGATCAAACTATTTGGAATTCTAAATGAGCTGCATTGTGACAATAGATCGATAAGCCTCAATACCGAACAATACAGCAGGCTTGTCTACATAGGCGCCACTCATAGGAGAGCAACGCGCCAAAGCACGCTGTCTAATCCTTGCGAGCAAACACTTCTCGATCTCCGTCAAACCATTTGGAATTCCAAATCAGCTGCATCGAGAAAACAGGTTGGTAAGCCCCAATACCATGCAAATCACTGTGTCTCTGGAGGAACTCTGCAGCTTGTTATTCCGCTTTCAGAAATCCGGCGAGTATTCGGGCCCTCCGAAATAGTAAAAGATGCAGACGTCTCCACATTTATGTTTCTTAGGAATGCTTATTGCTTGGTATTTTGACCAATGAAATCTCGTTGAGACTGAAAACGCCTCGGTTGTTTGAGGCGTTCTGGCGAGCCTGGCAACCATGATAGTTTCGCTTCTTGTTAGTGCTAATCAAAAGAAACTTAGGCATACTGAGCATACTATCGTGGCTGAATGGCGCCATCATCGATCATGAGGAAGTGAGTTTGAGAAATTTCATCATCATATTCAGGCAGGAGGCGAGGTTCTGAAAAGTATATAATCCGCACAGTCTCTTGAAGTTTCTCGACCCTACTCGTCTTCCAGTGCAGTTCGGTCTGCGAATTACTCAACAGTTGAGTGATTCTGCTATTTTCCCAAGTCATGACCCGTAAGCAGCTTGAGTTGGCTCTTCTTTTGGGGGTTGTGGCTGCGAGCCCGGCCCCCAAGCCCCAAGTCTCGATTCCTGCGATTCCATCAATCCCTGGGGTGACTGAGCCGCTTGGAACCTCTTTGCCTCCTGGTATCATTCTCCAGCCACCCACGCCTCCTTTGCCCGATCCTGACCCAAATTACACGCCAAGCGAGATCAAACCTAAGAAAATAGGCTTTTTCTTCGCCGGCGCTGGCGACAATGAGCATGCAGACTTTCTGGCTTCATACAGCTTAGATGATGACACCTTTGGCACCCTGCTCCGTGTTGTCGACCTTCCGACCTCTGGGAATAGTCCCCATCATCTGGGTATGTATCTCCTCCGATTTCTAACAAAGATACTGATGAAGCCTAGGTGCATCTTATGATGGTACGGTGCTTTGGGGCGGTGGCTTACTGTCGCTCCTCAAAACCCAGAACACCGGGTACTACTTTGATGTCTCTGATGTCTACAACCCCGCCTACAAGAAATCCGATATTGCCACGCTCTCTTCAATCGCTGATGAAGTGCGCGCCAAGCCTGATGGCGGCTTCTTCTTTACCTATATGGGCTCAGCTATCGGAACTTCGCCGGGCCGTCTCGTTGAAACCGACGCAAATTACACCATTATCCACCAGTGGCCCGAGGATGTTCCGGGCGTGTTGAGCGTTCTCGATCAACAGTTTGACCCGCATGGTCTTAGCATAGACTGGGACAAAAATCTTATTCTTACATCGGACTTCCTTTCACCAATCACTATCTTGAAGCCCAGTGTGGAAATCCAGCATGCTAACACTCTTCGGCTCTGGGATTTAACCACCCGAACGATTCTTAATACTATCACCGTTCCAAATGTAAGTCGAATTCCACGAACGTTCCTTTTAGACTCGCGAGGCCAGTAGCTAATTCTCGCTAGGGCGGTGGAATTCAAGATGTGAAATTCATTCCTGGCAACCCTGACTCTGCCGCTCTGGCCACAGCTGTGCATCTCGGCCAGGTCTGGATCATCTATCCTTTCAAGACCGATGCGAATGGCAACCAAGGCACAGCAGAATTATACTATGACCTTGGAGACAATGCCCGTGATACAGTGGCCATCTTCAGCGACATCACACAAGACGGTAGATTTGCATACTGTAAGTCAAGCTAGCGGCTGGCTGCCTGTTGTTGCCGGTATCCTAGCCTAACACCATCGCAGTCACCTATACCACTGGCAATCATGTTGCTGCCCTTGACATCTCCGACATAAGCAACCCAATCCGCCTCGATGACCCTAACGAAGACCAGCCTATCACTGGGCCCCACTACGTCAAGGTCACTCCTGATCAACAGCACCTAGTTGTCACAGACTATTTCCTGCAAACTGGCGATATCGGCCTTATCAATACGCCAGCTGACTACAAGGCGCAGTATATCGACATCAACCCCGATGGATCTCTCTCCTTCAACAGGAGCATCGACTTCCAAAAGGACTTTGAGAACAGGGGGGGCGCCAAACCGCATTCCTCTGTGATCTACGACTTTTCCGACCCGTCAGACCCTAAATGGCTTTGAGAAAGGCAAATGGATCGGAAAACAGGTTGGAGGTCATGAGCAGGGTAGAGTGTGAGGAGGGTGTTCTGTGCGGTTTTGGTATTTGTGGTGATTTTCCTGTTAGGATTTTGCTGACGGCCTTGATTGCTGTTTTGATCTATGAGTACACATCTAAGTTTGCGCTTTGCGCTTAAATGCTTCTAACAGCATAAAGTCGAAATCTATTCTATTTGCTTTTGTACGCGCTCAAGCCGCTATATCGGAGAGGCATTTAGGAACCACGACATTGATGTAAGAGAATGGACAGCATTAGCATCCTAGTGCAGTGCATTGATTTCTACTGATCTTAACTGGAAGTTGGTAGGTAAGAATTAAAGGTGCTTGATTAATGGGGTGAGGCTGGTCTGGCCCTGCCCAAGGTTCACCTGAATCACGTGCAATGTTCTTGAAGCATTCTTTCTGGAGATTACTACAAGATCTTGCTATCTTCGTCTACATTTACTGTCTCTTTGTTCAAAATTCCTTATGGTTATGCTTCACTGTAAGCCGAACAATTCTTAAGCTCAGGTTCTATTTTTTTATCGTTTAGAATATACGCGATCCGCTATTCTAAGAGCCGTGCACCAAAACCTGCCAGTTGCCCAAGATCCTCAACATATCAACTCTATCACGCAGGTTTCAAAACATATCGATGTATTTTAAGCGATAATCTTACGTGCGAGAGATTCAATCACGAACAAAATTCATTGTGTATTTGCTAAAATTGAACGGATCCGCTCGGCCCAAGCGATGCGATGCATGTTCTATGCGGAGAGTTACCTCTTCAGAGCGCGGGCTGCCTTATAGCCTCCCAGCGACGGATTTTACGTGCGGTAGAGCCATCGCCTACGCAGCTAACACTATCACCAACTTCAACTGACCGAACGTCCCAATCGATAGGTTCGAATTGTGTCATCTCATCCACTTCAACAGTCTCGTCGGCTTCTACCGGGATCTTATTCAGCCAAGCGCGAATCTTTGAGGAAGGGGCGGTACGGATCATATTGTCTTCCAGACTCTCCGCGTAGCCATCATCAACGTCACTTTGGAAGATGGACTCTTCATCGAATGTGTGCTCAACGCCAGCATCACGGGCCTGGAGCTTGAGCGTCCGGAGCTCTTCTTCCAGATTGATGAGGCCTCTGGTAAGTTCGGACTTCAAGTTGAAATGAAATCGGTCAAACACCTCGATTGAAGGTTGCTCGACACCATTCGCCACGTTCTCGTTGAACTCACGCAGGTTCTGATCGTAAATCTCAGGGAAAGTATCGAGCTTATGACGATACTCTGCAACCTCGTTGGACTTCTCTTCGATCATCACGCGCAAGTTCATTCGCTCGGTCTGACTTGGTGTCAATGATGGCTCGGAACCTTGGGTCGGGACGATAAAACCAGGAGTGGAGTCTTGAGTGCTGCCGTTGTCGAGCTGAATCGGAATCGAATCGACCACAGGTGCTTCTGATGGCGCTCTTGCTGTCTGAAGTAAGTCGGCTTGCTGTAGAGGCGGTTGAAGAAGCTTGTAGAGAGCCCATTCATGAGCCCTCTTGGCAAAGTTCGCCGAATACTGCTCTTGCTGAACTGATTGCGACGCATCTTCCAACTTCAAGATTAAATGCTGAAGGTTCTCTTTATGGCAACTTAGACTCTGGACAGTTTTGTCGTTCTGTACATCTCTTTGACCAAGCTCACGAGCTATTCCAAGCGAATGCGCTAATCTTTGTTCAGTTTCGTGTAGCTCGATTTGGGCACGCTTAAGTTCATTCGTTAAATCACGGACACGCTCATCGAGAGACTCTACAATGTCATACGATGAGATATTCGTCTGAAGAACGTCAATGAGCTCTGGTGTGATCAAGAGAGCGTATATTCTGACGCCATTCTCATCGATGATCGTCTCAACACGCATATCTCCGATTGTGAAGCATGGTACAGTCTTTGCTGCGTCTTCTGAA
The DNA here is from genome assembly GCA_021031095.1 of Bathelium albidoporum. Classification (NCBI taxonomy): domain Eukaryota; kingdom Fungi; phylum Ascomycota; class Dothideomycetes; order Trypetheliales; family Trypetheliaceae; genus Bathelium; species Bathelium albidoporum. The sequence continues at coordinate 157,596 of JAGFVP010000020.1, read as the reverse complement.
AAAGAGGAATCGCAAAGATTTGAAACAGTGATATTGTCGAAGTTGCTTGTATATTGAACAGGTCTGGTGATATTGTCGTTCTGGAGCAATCGATTCGCCTGGAGGGACGCGAACGAATCGGCTCTAGTTGATAGAGGAGGGTTAGCGCGTTTTAATCGAGGATTGGGTCTCTCTTCCAAGATATCTGCCTTGTCGCCTGGACCTGAGAGTACCTCATTCTGCCTGGAATACTCTATCACACCCCACAGTTGGTTTTCGAGCCATCCGTAAGCTCGTTTGAGGGAGTTGAAGTTGTTCATTTTGGGCTGGATATCAAATCAACAGCGAAATCGTGATGTGCGGTATAGGTTCTTCTATAGTTGAAGAATGGGCAAATTTTAAGCCTGGTGAGCAGAGCTGAAGTAAAATATCCTTTGAAATTATGCTCTCACTGAACTGTGTTGCATCTCTTGCATTGTTGAACCTGAGATTAGACGAAGATCAAGAACAAAAGAAGCCTTTAACCCACAAAGAACGGCCCACATACATGGGGACAAAGCAGTTATATTGCCTCTTCAGATAATAAGAGAGACCTGAAAGAAAGTTGGCCCATTTAGTAGTCTTTGCATCAAGCAATCTGCTTGGCTGTTACAAAGATGCTTTGCTTTTCGGCACCTTACATATCTATAACGGGTACGCTACTAGTATTCTGTTTTCTATTCTTTAGAGCCGGCCCTCCGATATTTCTGATAACTTGCAAATTATTTTCTTACCTCTAACTTACTATTGAAGAATAGAAAGGAATTTCAACGCCATGAGTCCGAATATTGGTTGGAACAAGGCGGTACGGAGCCAAGGCCCTGGAGGTCACTCAAACACTTCAACACTTCAAAATACGTACGAGAGTCGAGACGGACGAATACCTATTCGGGGACACAGCAAGGTAGGTTACACTAATAAAGCATCGAAAGCTTCCTTTCCCATTCAAAATGCGGCTTCGCCGCAGAATCCGTCACTATCGAAGCGACAGGTTGTTGCGTCTCCAACACAATATCAAAGTAAACAGCATCAACCGTCGGCTGTACAGCAAAGTACTGTGGCACCAAATGCAATGGCATCTTCTGTTGTGCAACCGGTCTATTATGGCAAGAGCGTCTGGGACCAACATCCAACAACAGAGAATTGGGTCCATGGATATATCGTCAAAGGGAAATTTGAGGTGGGTGCCATCGTTCTTGCGCCATATCTGGAACCTCTTTACAACACGAGGATTCAACCAGGAGAAGCAGACAGAGCGGAAACCCAAATTGGAGCCGCATGCGCAAAGCACCGTCCATTCATTCTTCTCAGTAAGTGCGCGGAACATTTCGAAGCCATACCGCTCTACACTTATCAAGGTCAGGGGATCGGCAACAAGAGCTTGGAGGTTCAGGCAGAACATGTAAGCATTGCGAAAGCGGGATATCCTTGTAAGAAACAAGGTCCACATCAGCCGTTGTATCTGGAACCCGTTTGTCAATGGCAAGTGAAAGAGACGTGTGTTGTTCATTTCACTGAAGTGGTATCTTTTTCATACTCTTGTCCTGTCAAGCAGCTGGGTTACATCGACCGAGAGAGCTATATCCAATTAGCCGAAATGCACTTGAAGAATGTGCACAAAGCCATTGGCAAAACGGTAGCCAGTATCAAGGAAGAGTTGCGAGCTCGCCAAAGTCTCATCGATCGTTCTCAGGAGTCCAGAGACAATGGGACCATTCCAGATTCAACTGTTCATAGACTGGCAAGGGTTGCAGCATAAAGTGAAAGACCATAGATGTCTTGGAGATGCCGGAGAAATTTCCGAGTGTGTATGGTTTGGATGGAATGTAATAATATTCATGCTTGGCTGTGATTTTCTTCAATACTGGGATTTCACCTCTCAGCAACTTAGCGGCCCATCTCTTCAATGAGGCCCATGAAGATAGAAAAGTTTGGCTGGACTTTCCCTCAAAGTGAAAATACAAAATTTGAGCCCAGAGGTTGCTAGATGCACAGTGAATGGCGGAATCGGAAAACAACCAGAGCAAGTTGTGAATGAAGTCGAGATGACCCTAATTCGTCGAAGGGTCTGGTGCTGCCCCATGAAGATCACGCTATAGGTAGACTCGCATGTGTGATTTTGGACTGCCGTGTTCCTATGTCACACCAGATCAATGTGATCAGCGGAGAGCGCGAATATAGTATAAGTCGCAACGAATTCGTCTTAAAAAGCCGGAAAACTAGGGAACCTCTGTACCTAGCTTACTCTATCGCGAAAACCAGCGTGATACCCTTTCAGAAATGGAGTCCGAACGTCACACATACGAAAATGAGCAAGCTAAACAGCTTAGCGGTGAACATGCGATCAATTCTTCAACAGCAGAGCAATATTGTTGGAGGGCCGTGGAGAATTCTCCGCCAATGCATCCAGTGCTTGATACAAGCAAACTGGACAATCTCGCTGAGATCGCATCCAGACTATCGTACCTACCTACACTGCCGAGCCAGGCTTCGCGCAGATCCGACGGCGAAGACCAGCCGAGCGAACCGAGCGAGTTGACGCTCTGGGAAATCGTCTTACAGGTAGCAAACGAGGCGATGAAAAGGGATTTCCCATCGAATGATATTCAAGACCAAGCAAGGCCCGGGCAAGGTCTAAAGCGCAGCAAGAGATGTAGAGGACGAAAGAAACACTGGGCATCTGCAGAGGACGCTGCCCTGATAACGCTAAAGTCCGAAGGACTTTTTCTCGAAGAGATTCAATAACGAATGCCAGGTCGTTTATATGGCGCCATAACGCAGCGTTGGTACAGGATCAAGCAGAAATTCGACTTTGACTTGAAGGTTAGAGATCATGGTGGTGATGGTGGTGGTGGTGGTGGTGGTGGCGAATCGGATCGTGGAGAAGATTCAACGAGCGAGGAGGTAGGAGCGTATATGAGAAGATATCTCGTTCGAAGAGGCTGACGAAGGCAAAGATCGCCAACGTAGGAGACCAAGATTGCGTCGATCAGAGAATAGGATCTGCAGTGCGAAAGGAGTCCATACGTCGATGTGGGAGAGTTCAAATTGTGTCATTACTTAGTGTTCAGAGAGGTCTGAATACTCTCACTAGTTCCAGCCGGTAGTTATAGAGATTGCTATTGACCAAATTACAAAGAACTAATGATTGTTATGAATGCTGAAATTACCGTGAAATGCATGGGCGGGATGGGACGGAATGGAATGAAAGGGATGATATCTCGTCATGTGACTACAATGGATCTCGCCCAGTTCGGAGCTTGTACTTTGAACCTCATTTTCATCCGAGCCGTATCAACCTCACCTATTCACGCATTGAACCCTCCATACTACACCAAAGATGCTCTCCAGTCGAGCCTTTGCTCATGCTGCGCGAGCTTCGGCTCATCGCACCCCAGTTGCGGCGCGAGTAGCTTTGAGGAACTATGCTACACCTGCTGCCGGAGCTCCCTCTACCAAGCCACCTGTACCTCTCTTCGGTCTCGACGGAACTTATGCTAGTGCACTGGTGCGTGCAGACTTTCAATGGACTACTCACAAAATGTGCTAGAACTCTTAGAGCGTCTACATCTACTGACACCAATCGGCTGCAGTACACCGCGGCGGCCAAAACATCCTCCCTCGACAACACCGCAACCGCCATCCAAAACATGTACCAGGTCTTCAGGCGTGATGAGAGGCTGCAGCGTGTCATTTCCGTTCCGACCCTATCCGCCGAAGACAAGAAACGAATTGTGTCAGAGTTGCAAAAGCACGTTGGTGGCGCGGACAAGAACGATACGGTGAAGAATCTCCTAAACACTCTTGCCGAGAACAACCGGTTATCGATCTTGGAGGGGGTCTGCGAAAAGTTTGGAACTCTAATCAGCGCATACCGAGGCGAGGTGGAGTGCACAATTACCAGCGCTGGAGTAAGAAGATCTTACATAGCAAATCATGTTAGCAATTCGCTGACGAAGCCACAGCCTCTCGATCCCAAAGTTGTGCGACAACTCGAAGGCACCATTGCCAAGTCGCAATACGTTGGGCAAGGTCAAAAGCTGAAGGTCGTCCCCAAGGTGAACCCGGATATCAAAGGAGGGCTTATCGTCGAAATTGGCGACCGGACCATTGATGCTAGCGTTTCGTCGAAAATGGCTAGAATGAACAAATTACTGCGAGACACATTGTAAATATCAAAGCAGGTTTGCTTGTAACATTTAGAGCATTTGTTCAAAAAATTGAAGATGGTTTTCTAGATTAGCTTCACCAATGACCTGGGCTTCTCCCGAACAAATGAACCTTAGGATAACTCATTTTCTTGGAAAGCTGATAAGATTTTATTACTGTATGTATTATACATTGACCCCCGGTGAGGGTGGCGTTGTGGATGGCAGGCGTGTTGCTGTTTGCGCCAAGCTAGGTGCTGGTAATGCTTTCCGTGGTCTTCTCAATTCCGCCTCCGTGACTCCACTGCCCAGCTTGGTGATACCCATAACAGGGGGGTCGCCCTTTCTGACAAATTCATACACACCTACCAACCATACAGATTAGCTCTATACCAAGACGGATCTACTAAAAAAAAAAAAACTTGCCTGGCATCTTGTTCCCTGCCAATCTAAAAGCATCCCGAACAATCTGCTCATGCACATCTCCTTTCAACTCAAAGATGATTTTTGATACCGCAACCCTGCTTGCCCAATGATCAAAGGATCCCTTGCCTTTCCCCATTCTCGATTCATTTCCACTGGTGTAAACTCCAATATTTGCATTGATTCTCATGTACAGCCTATACCGCATTCCTCTCAATCTACGTCGTATTGTATCCTCGCCATTGCGGAGCTGAGCGGCACTGATGCGTCGGTCGTGATCCCGCATGCGCAGTCCGTAATCACCCCAGACAACGGTTGTTCCGCGTACAGAACCTCCTGTCGGCACGCGAGGTTTGCCCTTTCGAGATTTTTTGCTTTCGCCGGATTTGGGTGTGAGCCAGTCGAGCTTCTTGTAAGTGGTGGAAAAGCATCGGGAGGTTTGAGAGGAAGTAATGCGGGAACTGAGGCCTGGGCTGTAATTAGCGCGATGACTGTGAGATGGGCCAGAGAAGCTCACAGCGTTGGATAGGGGATATGCAGGGGAAATTTAAAGAACCGAAGCTCATCGTTATCCGCGGTGGAGGCATGGCTATGCAATGGCTCATTGAAAGTGGCCGGGTGATTGTATACCATTCGGAGGATCTTCGGACAAACCCAAGGCGCGACTTTCGGCGGAGTCGCGTCTCTAAGGACCTTCACGTCACCATTCTGGTATCTTGTACTTCGGCGCAATGCCTTGAATCTAGCTCTCAACATCTTTCTTCCCGCCCGATTTCTTTTGCTTGTTCATGAATTTAGTGTAAGATGCCGGACATTCGGAGCTTTTTTGGCGGAAAACCTGCAAATGCTGCCCCAGCCAAAGCGCCCAAGAAAGGCGATTCCGCAACGAAGCAATCCCGAGGCAAGCGCAAAATTGTGGATGAGGACGAAGATGATGACTTAACCGAAATGTGCGCTGCTACAAGCCATTGACCAATATGAAGCTAACGCCGATATTCTAGCCCAAAACCAGCTACTCCAAAGAAAGCAACTCCGAAAAAGCCAATGTGAGTTTAGGTGTATCCCTGGTCTGCTGGCGCGTTTCCTAACTATCGCACTATAGCAAGAAAGCGAATTCCCCGGCTGGAGAGGTGACGACTTCGACTGAATATTTTGCTACTTCAAACAAGAACAAACCAAACCGATCCGCCGCTGCTACTTCCAAGCCTTCAAAATCTACGGCGCAGGCGACTCCCACTAAAGCAAACGGTACAAATACGAAAAGTACGCCGAAATCAGCAAGCACCAAAAATGGCAGAGCATCAACACGCAATAAGAAGACTGTGGCCTACGGCGATGAAGCTGATGACGACCTGCTCGAACTAGCTCAGTTGGATGACGACCCTGATGCAGGAGATGATGTGTTCAACTCCGAGTTCAAGAAGGGCGGTAAAGGTTCGGGTGATGATTATGAGGAGAGCGAGGACGACGAGGAAGTCATCAAGCCAAAGCGCGCGTCCGGACGCAAAAGCAAGCAGGAAACTTCGTCGACAAAGAAGAAGCCACTTGTCTCTGATGAAGACATTGATATGAAGGACGCCAACCCAGATGATGATTTCGTGATTCCCGACAGCGACGAGGAAGTCGTCAAGGACAAACCTGCAAAAGCCAGAAAGGCTAAAGCGAATACAAGCCGGAAGCGAAAATCTGCCGTTCTTGATGAAGATGAAGAAGACACGACACCTAAGAAGGGGAAGGGAAGTAAAGCCTCGCCAACAAAGGCATCTCCAGCCAAGAAGTCAAAGCAGGCGGATGTTCCTGAGAGCGAAGAAGTTAAAGCAATTTATGATAGCATTCCTCTTGTACGCCCGCCTACACCACCATCAAATGCTGAACCGAAGAAGTTTCAGTATGGAAACCATGCCAACTCCGGTCCTGCGCCGGCTCAAGGCTCGAAGGAGATCCCCGCTGGTGCTCCAAACTGTCTTGCTGGCCTGACTTTTGTTTTCACTGGCTTGCTCGAGTCCATTGACCGAAGCGTGGCTCAGGAGCTTGTGAAGCGTTATGGAGGGAAGGTCACGGGTGCACCCAGCAAGAACACGAGTTTCGTGGTCCTCGGTAATGAAGCCGGCCCCAAGAAACTCGAGACGATCCGTAAGAATAATCTCAAAACTATCAATGAGGACGGTCTTTTTGAACTCATCCGCAAGTTACCTGCCAATGGAGGAGACAGCAAGGCCGCGGCCAAGTACGAGGAAAAAGCGCAAAAGGAGGCCGAGAAAGTCAAGCAGATGGCCGAAGAGATCGAGCGAGAAGAGCGTAGAGCAGGTGGTGCTGGAGGTGCCGGAGCTAATTCGAAATCCGTGGCCGCGGGTGCAGCCAAAGGCAAACAGAGCACTGCGGCCGCCAATGAGTCTCGGCTGTGGACTGTGAAATATGCACCAACCCAAACAAGCCAAATTTGCGGAAACAAAGCACAGGTCGAAAAATTGCAACGTTGGCTGAAAGCTTTCCCCAAAAATCAGCGTACAGGGTTCAAGCTTGCCGGGCCCGATGGTAGTGGGACTTACCGAGCCGTAATCATCCACGGTCCTCCCGGGATCGGCAAGACTACCGCTGCGCATCTTGTGGCCAAATTGGAGGGCTACGATGTTGTTGAAAGCAATGCGAGCGACACGAGAAGCAAGAAACTTGTGGAGTCTGGCCTCAAAGGTGTTCTCAGCACAACATCACTTCTTGGCTATTTCGCAGGCGACGGTCAATCCGTCCAAGAATCAAAGAAGAAATTGGTTCTCATCATGGATGAAGTGGATGGCATGTCTGCTGGTGATAGAGGTGGTGTCGGTGCTCTTGCTGCTGTTTGCAAAAAATCACAAATACCCATGATACTGATATGCAACGACCGCCGTCTTCCAAAGATGAAGCCATTTGACTTTGTCACATATGCTCTTCCTTTCCACCGGCCAACTACGGACCAAATTCGATCTCGCATCATGACGATTGCTTATCGCGAGGGTCTGAAGATGCCAGCACCCGTCATTGACGCACTCATTGAAGGCTCCGGTGCCGACATTCGCCAGATTGTCAACATGGTCTCAACTGCTAAGCTCGACCAGACAGCCATGGACTTTGACAAATCCAAGCAAATGTCAAAGGCCTGGGAGAAACACGTCATTTTGAAGCCATGGGACATAAACAGCAAAATACTTGGGGGTGGCATGTTCACGCCGAGCAGTAAGGCCACGTTGAACGACAAGATTGAGCTCTACTTTAACGATCATGAGTTCAGCTATCTCATGTTGCAAGAAAATTACATGAACACCAATCCAATCTTGGCGAACAGTCTTCATGGGCGCGAAAAAGCACTGAAGCAAATGGAGTTGGTGGACAAAGCTGCAGAAAGCATCAGTGACGGTGACCTTGTCGACCGGATGATCCATGGATCACAGCAGCAATGGAGTTTGATGCCAACACATGCTGTGTTTAGTTTCGTAAGACCTGCGAGCTTCATTTCTGGCAGCATGGCAGGGCACAAGACTGGATTCACGAGCTGGTTGGGAATGAACAGCAAGCAAGGTAAGTCGCTCTTGGCCATTTTTTCCCTATGACTATCAATTCCGCTAACTGGCATGTTAGGTAAATTATCTCGTTTCGTCAAGGAAATCCAAAGCCATGTACGTCTCAAAAGCTCCGGTGATCGACACGAAACGCGACAACAATACATCCCTATGTTCTGGGAACAGCTTGTCAAGAAACTAGAGCGCGAAGGCAAAGAAATTGTGCCTGAAGTCATCGAGTTCATGGATAGTTATTTCCTGACGAAGGAGGATTTTGATGCAATTCTTGAACTCGGTCTTGGGCCGATGGATCAGGAGAAGGTCCGTCTGGAGTCGCAGACCAAAGCGACTTTCACTCGGCTGTAAGTACTGCACAGCATGTCGTCAAGTCACTGCATACTGATTCATGCTTTTCAGATATAATCAACAATCTCATCCTCTGCCTTTCATGAAAGCATCAAATGTGGTCGCGTCCAAGAAGCAATCGCGCGATAAGCCCGATCTCGAGGAGGCGATCGAAGAATCCGATGAAGGCGAAGTCGTCGAGGAAGTCAAGGACGAAGATGAAGAAATCGACCTGTCTAAGGATAAGTATGTCAAACAGCCGAAGAAGAAAGCGGCGCCAAAGAAGGCCGCCGGCAAGAAGAGGAAGAGTGATGTCGTGGATGAAGAAGATGACGAGGATGAGGATGTCAAACCAGCGAAGAAGGGCAAGGGAAAGGCAGGCGCTGGCAGAGGCAGACCGAAGAAGGCCTAGCTGCTTTCAAGTAGTCTTGAGTGGTTTTGAGCGGTTTTTACCTTTTCGCTTCCAAGCTAGGCGATCTTGTACTCTTATCTCCATGCATATCCCGGAACTTGGCTTGCTGGCTAAATATGTAATTCAGGACGCCGTATAGGTACCGATGTAGCACGAACAATGCACGTAAATAGAGTCGGCATGTTGCCTTTTCCCTATTGCATGTTCTGCAACATATCTTAGGAATCTTCTCATGGTTTAATAAAGAGTGTGTAAAATCTGCGGATGTATGGATAGATAGGTTGGCACTGATCCCTGGGTTGGGACGGATTTATGCAAAAACGACCATTTGGACATCATCACTGAGTTTTCGGCGCTAAATAGAAGTGTTTACTTTTGCATTTTGCGTGGAGTCTAGAATGAGGTTTTTGTTTCCATCCTAAGAGAAACAAACTTCATTAGACTTGAGAAGCGAAATTATGATCTTGAACCAGCTACATTCACCTGCATGGTCTGAACTAAGTTGAGATTTCAAATTGCCTTATTTCCGCTTTGCACCTCGAACGAGATGCCACACGAACACTGGATGTATGAAATATGATTTTGGCTCAGTAGACCTGCAATGCGGTTGGCCGAACGTTGCCTCGGAGAAGTTCCACAGCCGTATATCTGTTGCAACCCCTGAAACAATTTGCCGTTCACTCAGAACTAGAATGCGTTAATCGGTCTCGCCACTAAAAAATACTTCGTAATTTTTCGGCATATTGTCACGACTGTGAGATGGACAAGGCATATACAGTATTAAGCCCAGCAAGTGCGTTGGTGGCATTAATTGCGATTATAATAAACACAGCATATAGCAGCTTATCATTCATATATCTATGTACTACATGATTGTGCATGAGGTCGCCAATTTGACGTGAAGTTTTCCTGTGATATCATTCTCGGTCAGCACATTTCTACTAGGACGACTGACAAAACAAGAGGAGTTGAATAATAGTTCATACATCCAAGGAAGATTTGGCGATCACCGAGCCTCTAAGATTGGGTTCTTAAACGAGACCTATCGTGGAAACTGCGAATGTGGGAAAAATTTTAATCATGAAAGTGGCAGGATGGAGAGAAAATGTGGAACGAACCAACCTTCTGTGAAATTTGTCCTGCCCAGTCCGCATACAAAGACATGTAGGTATTTGTTCCCTCTTATTCGTATCTCTGCAGACGGGAGCCGGGCAGGACGCAGGACAGGTGTAGGTTGCGCACCTACAGATACGACAGGATTGGACAGACTAAAGACATGGGCTACATCTTGTCAGCACGGCTTCTGAAGTGAGAGATATTCCGATGCGTAAAATGCGTAGCACAGGTTCAGACAAAAATTACTGGCAAGTAGCAGACTGCTGAGCAGTCCGAAATGATGGTGTCAATCAAGGTCGACTCAGCTGGGAAAAGAAGACATTTTTGTGTTGTCATCATCAGAGACACGAAAGTAGGCAACAATGATCTCGACAATGAACGTACCGAACGCGTGCAGATGAATATTAACTCGGGTATTGAAACGAGAGTGTGGAGAGTGGAAGGGCGGAAAGATGCTGGAAGAGCGAAGTGGCTGGGCCACTAAAATTGGGGCAGCCAACCGGGAAATCTCCGGGGCCGGTCTTGTCTTGGTCCGCTCCCCTGGCCGGACCACGACAACTGCGCAACACCCAACCTCAGTCCTCACCTCCCGCCCGCGAAGCCTGCTCATCCATGTAGCAGCGCCTTCATACCTTGCGCTCCAATGCGCTCGCCTGTGACTTGAGTATCTACTCATCCAACCGCATGTCGCGTTACTTGCTCTGCTATCCTCCAGAGCCGACTGCTGAGGAACGCGGCCTCGATCGAGCTGTCATGACTTAGCAGCTATTGACGTCTTGCTATATCTGCAAAGAAACGCTTCAGAATATCCATTTCACCCTGCGAACACTGCGAAAGCTTCTGTCCCTTAGGAGCCAGGACCTGACGAGCCCGGACGCGTCCTTACCTACATCTTACGCTTGCTCCTACGCACTCACTTGCGCTGCACCTCAGCCGTCGATTTCCAGACACGTGCATACCTTACACTCAATTCTTCCATCAGTGTCGCCATCATTTTGGAAATTGCGACCTCACATCGATCCACGAAAATCTCGAGCATCCACATCCCGACCTCTGTGTGCGCTTGATGCCCGACGACTTCCCCCAGCGATATAGCTTATATACAAGAATCAAAAATACCGTCTGTTTCATCGAGAACCGAATCCATAATCTTGACTTGGGCTGGCCGAAAGGCGATCAGCAGCGTCGGATAGCGGGGAGGGGACGAGGGTGGCCGGAGCGGACACCAGCACATTCTTCACGACAAGATGCTCACCGCATATCCCCCAGGCGGCCATCCTAGTGGAATGCAGCAACCAGGCGTGCCTCACGGCCACCAGATGCCGCCCGGCCACGGTCCCAACCCGGGCCAGCCCATGGGCCAGCCCATGATGGCCCATCCTGGCGTATCGGGGCCGGGCGCAGGGCCTCATGTCAGTCAGGCAGGCCCGATGATGGGCATGCAGCCGGGCATGAGCGGACCGGGAATGGCACAAGCGATGGGTGCTGCGGGACCGGGAGGACCGAATGCGCATGCGATGGGGCATATGAACCCGCAGGCCCAGCAGATGCTGCATCAACAGCAACAGCAGCAGCAGTTACAAGCGCGTAAGTTGTTTCTTTTTTTTTTCTCTTTGCCACTGGCGTTTTCTTGGTTTTAGGCACAACCGGTGGAACGGGGCCCGCATCCAAAAATACGCCATCATCTGGATTTCGAAATTTTTTTCAGGAATGCGGTGATATGGCTTACCAAGTGGATTCGAATTTTCTTATACCTAGCAGTCTGGATCATACAGCTCCCTTGGATGTGACCCTTGGATCGGGATTTTTGTTGGCTACAGGACCCACAGGCAGGACCTATGGAAATCGCGGCAGCCCTCCATGATTGTGTCCCTAGTTGTGTGTTATGATCAAGACCATCAGTAGACAGCTTGAACATGTTTCAGCATGATACGACCCGAACAGAAAGTGCGACGGATCGGCCGGATTACAGCGAAAGGAAGAAACTGGAAGTTTTGACCAAGTTGTTGCAAAGATTTTTGAGATATTGCAAATGACTTCCTGGCGCAAGTTTTGTAGGCGAAGTGGTCGTATGAGGGCTATGACTGCCATGAATCGCAGCTATCCAATTTGCGACTTCGCATCGTCCACCGTTCAATCCTTCGTATATTCGCTCGAGCTCACTATGTCTCAACTCTCCCAGCTTGACTGTCATCATGCCGAATCCTTCACTAAAGCTACTGCTGGTGATTATCAACAAACTCAACTTCCTGGAGAATTCGCTGGAGACCTTTGACTTACTACGGCGTTCACTCTCTGGAATGGCTGCTCAATTATCGCCAGTCGATTCGATTGAAATCCACCTGTGCTATGTTTTCTCTATTATTTTCAGAAGCTGACGCCATCCTCTTGTAGTAGCCGCCAGTAATCCACAGATAGCACAGCAAATGCACCAGCAGCAGCAACAACTGCAACAGCAACGAGATTTTATTATGCGACAACGCTTCCTTCAACAACAACAGCAGCAGCAGCATCAGCATCAACAGGCACAAGCCCAGAACATGGGGATAAACAATGTTCCTCATAATCTTTCGACTGCACAAATTGCACAATTACAAGGTAGAAACGGTGGTGCGGTCAATCTACCTCAACATATGGCGTTTCAGCAGGCTCAGGTTCAACAACAACATCAACACCAGCAGCATCAACAACAACAACAGCAAACGCAGCATCAACAGCAACAGCAATCACAGCAGCCGCAACCGCAGCCGCAGCCGCAGCCGCAACCGCAACCGCAACAGCAGCAGCAACAACAGCAGCAGCCGTTTGCACATAATGTGAGCATGCAGCAGGCTAATTCGCAGTCGAGTAATCCTGGACAGCAAGGCGCTCAGGGTCAGCAGCAAGGTCCCCAAGGCCAACAAATGCCAATGAGACCGCCTTCTCAGATGAGCAATCAGCACGAAGGCCAAGGTCCGACCAATCCACCACCACAAGGAGGTCCTCAGCCTCATCAGACCCCTCAACCTCCACCGACTCCACAAGCTCAACCGCAACAGCCACCCAGTACCCCTCAGCAGCCACAAACACAAATTCAGCCACAGTCACAGCAGCAGGGTCCTTCGCAACAGCCAGGACAACCAGGACAACCACAGCAGCCCAATATGCCGCAACAGCCTACTCCGCAGCAGCAGCAGCAAATGCTGGCTCAGCGTCAACAACTTGCTAGGCAGCAGATGATGCGACAAGCCCAAGCGCAAAAGCTGAATGGTCACCATATTCTACAGCTAATGCTTTACAGCGATCACCTCAGCAAGTTTCATGTGAGCAGGTTAATTTCTTTGAATCTATGACGATTTCTGACGAGTGTGGTAGGCAAGTCGATCCAACGACCTCTCTCAGTGGCAACATTTTGTTGCCAAATTCTTCTCCGATGATGGCATGTTCCGCATTCACGCATGGTCTCCTACAGACGAATCCACCAAGCAGTTTGACGTGCCAGCTCCCTCTATCCCTCGATTTTATTACACCCATCTCAAGAGTGGTATAGAGAGCATACAATTGGCTTTGGAGGCTGGTCAAGAAAAAGATCTCGGCAACGGTGTTCACTTTGTGGCCATGGAGCGAGCAAGATTCACCTATTGGTTTGCCAATGACACGCAGGTGAGCTTAGGAAGAATGACATGAGTGGAACTGCGACTAACGAGGCAACAGCTCATATATTCTGGCCGTTTATTGGCTCATTTCAATCAGCAAGACAAACTTGAACTCCTCGAATTTGTTGGGCAGAAGCATCAAGAATTCATTCTCAAGGATCATCTCAAGTCACTTTCATATCAATTATCTCCAACCATGAACAGATCTCCAAAGATGAGTAAAACGATGGCTAAGCAGCGAAATCAACAACAAGATGGGGAGGTGGTTATACCGTACTCGAACATCGCATCGGCGCCCGTGAGTGATTTGGGTTTCACTGGTGGTGTTCAATCGTTTCTTGAGGTATTTTCGCCATTGATTCGCTTCACGAGCAGCCTATACTAATCACGTATCAGGTTGGAGAAACACTCTTCCACATGCGGGATTTCTTCGATTTCACGCATGAGCATCCAGATCTCACACCATCCCAAGCCCTCGAGAAGCTCGTTTCGACCTACAACCAGCCGGGGGCTCAGCAAGGTCCCGGTGGTCCTCAGCAGATACCCAACGCCCAGGGCCACCTAATGCCGAACAGCGGCGTCGGACCAAACGCCCAGCAAACCCCCTCGCAACAACACGCCGGCCTCCCCGGCAACCAGATGAACGGCCCTCCCGGCCCCGCCGGCGGTCTTGCCGGCCTCCAACACGGCGCCGGGCCGCACTCCGGCCCGCATTCCGCCTTCGCCTCCCCCGCCGTCTCCCACATGAACCTTCCCAACAACACCAACTCTCCGCACATGAACATGAACCCTAATCTCACGGCCGCGCTGCAGGGCGCCAGCCTCCACCCGAACCAGAGCGCCGGCCACACGCCCAGCCCGGCGATGGGCCACATGGCTGCGCCCGCGATGGCGCTTCAGCATAGCGCCCAGGGCAGCGGTGGTGGCAGCGCGCAGGCGAGTCCGAGCGTGAACAACAAGCGTCGCCATGCCTCGATTAAGCTCGAGGGCGATGACGGGGCGGGTGGTGGCGGAGGTGGAGGCCCGGGTGGCCCGGGCCAGGGGTCTGAGGTCAATGGCACGGGGAATAGGGTGAAGCCGAGTCCGCGAGTGGGCAAGCGGCAGAAGCCGGGTGCAGCATAACTGCACTCTTGAGGAGGGCAGGAAAGGGGGTTCCGCCTATCTGCGCTCCCCAGCATGGAGATGGGTTGGCACTGGATGAGATATCTGTGTTCGTTGGATGAGCATCCGATGGTTGGTCATTTTCGACTCGGAGTTTTGATTAGGAGAAAGGTTGCGGGTTCTTCAGGGGCGGGGAGTCGATTACGTCTACATATCCACGCTCGCGTACTGTTTTTATCTCCTTTTGGCTTGCGCTGCGATTTGAGTTTATAAATCTCTCTCTGTTGTCTGATATCCCCTTCTTTTTCCCCTTCCGAGGTCGCGTTTCCTTTTTTTCTCAAAGGGTCAAAGCGTGGCGTTGTCTTTTTCCTCGTTTTTCGATGTTGCCTCAATGTGATTGGAGGCCCCAACACTACATATTACGCATGGTTTTGGCACACCTTCCCCTTGGACACATTGATATTCGATGCCTGGGGGAAGCACTGGATAGGGGAAAGATGATCTGGCAAGGTTTGGATCGTTCTTGATCACATTCAGTGGCTTACTTATCGTCGGACCAGCAATGTCTTTTTGCAAACAAAAACCAGCGGGGCTGAAATGGGTTAGGTGGTAGCACGGTGGTGAAGGGGACCGTACTTAGAGCGGAGGGTGGAATGAAAGCTACATAGTTGATAATGACATTTGTATTATATCATCGCACTTTGGTACTCTTCCTCTTGGATTATGCCTGGAGATTGATCCGATCCGATGCTCTTTATACAGTTGCTAGTGGATGGGCAGAGGGTCTATATAAAAGTGTTATCGATTTTCATGTTTCCTCAGTCATGATATTAAGCCCGCCAGTCGTAACCATAGCCAAGCTCAGACCTCCGAGTAATTCTTGACCCTCTCAGACCTCTTTGTTGTTTATCGGTTACCTGCAAGTAGTCACCAAAGATGAATCCATTCGATCAACAATGGACAGATGTCTTAAGCGCGCTTCCAGGATATGTGTGTGCAGAGTCACCTGGTGCTAAAGATCACACTTCTGAAGCACCATGTTGATTCAATTCCTACGGAATCTGAGCTGTTTATATACACGCATTACAGCTGTTCCTAGCCCTGATCTCATCCTTCTGAATTCGGCTGTGATATCCACTGAGGGGTAAACCACCATTGATTTGTATCCGTATGCCTCCTCTTGGCACAGAGCTGCGCAGCCTTAATAGTCTGTACGTCTCCTGTGATAAGCAGCTTGCGTGTCCTTGACACCTGGCGAATGTCTAGGCATTCTTCCATGCTCTCATCTTCTGCCAACGATGGCAGTCTCGGAAGGACTCAAACTTTGAGCAAGAAATCAGAAAAGAATTCGTAGGTATTCAAAGGTACCAAAACTCAATCGTTTCTGCTGCTTGTCGCTCAAAGGTGTTGTGTAAACTGGGCCTCACTGTTATCGCTAGTTCTACACCTATTGTTTTTACCGCCTTCTTCTCACTATCGGCCACAAGCCGCTACTCTCACATACTCTACAAGAACTAAGCCAGGGAAATGCACAATGTGTGCGCTCGACGCTCAAGCAACTGTACGGGAATCCTCTTCTAAGCCAAGCCTCATTCGTGCATCTTCGAATGTATGCTTCTATAAAGCGAGCGTTGCATCGTCCACGCAAGCGTACCTCTCCTCGACCGCCATGAACATCCTTAGCGGTCGCCTTAGCATCCTGCTACGAGCAAGGTTTCATAGTTCGGACAAGAGGGAAGCAAAGGAGGTGTAGCACTGCGACATAATACTTTGTGATGCTGGAGCACTAGAAACAAACGGATGTTCTGGGAAGCTGAATCCATTTGGTTCGAATGACGGCCTCTGAAGATGACTCCTGGGTGCCAACATCGAGCAAAGACCCTGTACAACTCCACACCGCATGCTGAAGGTGTTTGCAACATGATAGCCAACGAATGGACTATGAACGTGTGAGTATATGGTCGAATCGGATTTCAATCTATATATTAAAAGACGTAGGCATGTCTCTGATTTCAGTCTCTGTCATTCACATCTTACTCGTCTCGTTCATCATCTCATTCAACCCTCGAAAGGAGTCTCGTAAGGCCTCTCCGCCTGAGGCGTAATACGGGCAATATGCCTGCGCTGACCATCCTGCCAGTCAAGGGTAGCGGAATGTGAGGTCACACGGTTCTGCAGGTGATTAGCGACGGAAAAATCAGATGCTGGGACGAAGAGCTTCTTACATCCCAGACAACGACTGTGCCAGGCCTCCACCGCACGCGGGCCTGAAGGTCTTGGCTCAAGGCGGTGTGGTCGTAGAGGAATTTGAGGAGCATATCACTCTCTTCTTTCTTAAATCCTACAATCCTGCGGGTGACTTGAAGCCCATTGGTCAGCTCTGCCGGTAACAAAGGCCTATACCAAAGAAGGACTTACACTGCGAGTTCACATAAATCGCCTTTTCACCGGTGGCAGGATGCGTTCTAACGACCGGATGCTCGTTTGTCACGGGCTCGCGCCTGACAACACCGCCACGATCCCGGCTTGCATTCGCCTGCTCAACAGCTATCGGTACATACGAGTATCAGTGAGCAAATCTCAACCAACCCTGACGAAAACTCCGAAATATAGAACAACTCACCCGAATGCACAGCCTTCAATCCATGCAACCGCTTCTGAAACTCCGGGCTCAACCTCCGATACGCCTCCGCCATGTTCGCGAACAGCGTATCCCCGCCCGCCTTCGGCCCATCCAGCACATACAGAAACGTCGTCCCCGGCGGCTGCTGCTCGTAGCTGACGTCGGTGTGCCAGGTTGACGAGTTGGTGCGCTCCTTGAAGTAGGTCGCGGCCGTCGTGTCCTCGGCGCCGCGGTGAACGAGGTGCACCTCCGGGAAGTCCTCGGGCGCGCCTGACGCTGGGTGGATGTGGTGCCGGCCAAAGTAACCGCCGAAGGCAATGGCCTCCGCAATGGGGAGGTTGGCGAGGTCCTGGTCGCGGAAGGCTGGAAGAGGGAAGATAAGGGGTCAGCAGGGAGGCAATGAAGAAGGAACTAAGGTCTGGTAAGTGGGAAGAAAACCCGTACCGACAACCTTCTTCTGCGCAACAAAGAGGGCGAGCTGGTCTTTGCCCTTGTCGCTGAGCTTGCTGAGTTGGACGCCCGTGACTTCGGCACCGATGTTGCCAGTCAGGTCGTCGACGACGGCGCCTTCCCCAAGGAGGTCGGGGAACGATGGGTCGGCATCTTTGCCATGATCATAGTGCTCAAATGGCTCTAGAGGAGGATAGCTTGAAACGGACTGGTCAGTCTTTGATGCTTGTTATTAGGCTTTATTTAACGAACGTTTTGTCGTTCCATGTGGGAAGATAGTTGGGATACGATGCTGGCGGCTGCGTGGTAGTTCCCTTCAACTCCCGTTCTTTGTTAAATGCCTTTGGTCCTCCGTACGCAAATGCTTCCTTGTGTCCTCCCTGTGGAAGCTTAATATCTTGTGCTGGTTGGGTCTCAACGAGTGCAGGTGCCATTTTAATGGAATTCAGCTGGTATCTATATAGAGGACAGACGCAGTTTTTTTGAGTCAAATCTGGTATGATTACTCAAAGTTAAAAAAAAAAAAAAAAACAAGTTGTTAGGATTGATCCAACTATATAATTCCATTATCTGGTAGACGGATAGCACGGCGCCCATCAATCGCATCATCAACAGTACCTATCGCTGCATGACAACCCTTGGCCATCAGGACCCCGCATTAGAGAATGACTTACGTGATGAGGGGATCCTTGAATGATGTCAACTATCAGTGGATGTATAAGGGAGAGGTGTTAAGAGCAAGCGGACTTGGCAGCCTCGTGGATAGACACGCAAGGCATGGCTAAGATGTCGTAGTAAGTCCTCTCATTTGCCTGTTGCACTTGCCCCAATGGATTTTCTCCGGCTGTCTGAAGTTTTCAATCTGCATCTCCGTCCAGCAACCGTTTTCTTTTCTTTTCTCGCTTCGGTACATGTCTTGTCAGCGCACGTGTGGTATGCATGAGACACGCAAGGCATGGGGGCTATCACGCAATCTGCCACGTATTCCCCAATTCAGTAACTCATCATCTCCCACCGACAAGCGTTACCGACTTCTCATGGGTCTGTCGTCCAGCGTTGATTTGCTCTCCTGTTAATCTCTTTTGCTTGCGTGCTTGGATGGCTCGACCGAGGATGCTGGACTTTCCTTGATGGTCCTGGCTTTGGCCCAAGCTCTTCGGTTTGGTACGCCTCGAGGTACCGCTCGGTATAGCATCCGACTTTTTTTAGCGATCGAGGACCATGTACCAGTAGTGCCACCCGCAGAAGCGGAGTGGCGCAAATTAGAGCCGCGGTGAGGAGGTTGGACGTGATTCGATCATGAGTACCAAGAGGGATCGCGTCCATGCTGGGCCGTCTACAGCGTCATCTCGTCGTCGACTGGGGCGGAATTATATCTTGAGCTCCTATCACAACTTCGTGGATAGACAGCAGTATCGCCCCATCCCAGAGTCCATTGAGATGGACCCACCGCTTGGGTTCCAGACCGACGTGCCCAAAAGCGAAGGTGTTTCAGAAGAGCCACTGCGACATGACGATGGGCCGCATGACCAGGAGGACACCAAAATTTCTCCTTCCATACCGTTTACTGAAGCTTCCGTTGTAAACCAAAGTCAAGGAGCAACATTTGCCAGTGAAGGTCTCCGTGACTTTTCCAAGCCAATTGATTCATATGAAGGTCGGCATCGATGGGATCCCGATTTCGAGTGGGATGAAAAAGAGGAGAAAAGGTTGGTCAGAAAAGTGAGTGTTTGCTGCCAAGATTCTCGATTCGAGTACCTCAATTGACCATTGCAAGATTGATCTCAGAATTTGTTCCTGGGTGTGCCTCACCTTCTTT
This sequence comes from Bathelium albidoporum, assembly GCA_021031095.1. Classification (NCBI taxonomy): domain Eukaryota; kingdom Fungi; phylum Ascomycota; class Dothideomycetes; order Trypetheliales; family Trypetheliaceae; genus Bathelium; species Bathelium albidoporum. The sequence goes on along the minus strand of JAGFVP010000020.1, from coordinate 137,970 downwards.
GCTCTCCAACTCGATCGTGGCAATATCAGCCAAGCCCTGACTGACAACTTGCTTGATGATCTCAATATCAACACAAATGATTACAACACTGGCCAAACTATCTTCTACCTGACGTTTCTCTTCGCCGAATTGCCCTCTCAGCTCATTTCTAAAAAGCTTGGCCCTGACCGATGGATCCCTATCCAAATGGTTTCATGGTCTCTCGTGGCTTCCTGCCAGGCCTTTCTCAGTGGTAGAAGCTCATTCCTTGCCTGCCGTGCACTTCTTGGACTGATTGAGGGTGGCTTCATCCCCGACAACATTTTATATCTCAGCTACTGGTACAAATCCAAAGAGCTCCCCGTGCGGTTATCCTGGTTTTGGGTTGCTTACCAGACGACATCCATCATCTCCGCATTTCTGGCCTATGGGATTCTGCGCTTGCGTGGATACCATGGTCTAGCTGGATGGCGATGGCTCTTTGCTCTTGAGGGAACGATCACAGGAACAATTGGTATCATTTCGTATTTCTACCTTCCCCCGTCTCCGACACAAACCGCATCGTGGTTTCGGGGCAAGAACGGCTGGTTCAATGAGCGCGAGGAGAAGATCATGGTCAATCGCACTCTGCGCGATGACCCATCCAAGGGAGACATGCACAACCGCCAGGCCGTCACTCCGAGACTCTTCCTCCATGCTCTTTCCGATTACCACATGTGGCCCATTTACCTACTCGGTTTTTCCTGGCTTCTCCCCTCACAGCCCATGACACAGTATCTCACCCTCCAAATCAAGTCCCTCGGCTTCAACACCTTCCAGACCAACCTTCTCAGCATCCCCGCCTACGTCATCTTCATCATCATCCTCATCATCATCACCCCGTTCTCGGAATGGATCAATCAGCGCTTCCTCGTCGCCCTTCTCTCTCAGATCTGGGTGCTCCCGCTGCTGATCGCGCTCGAGGTGCTGCCAAGCACCGCCTCGGGCTGGAGCCGCTGGATACTCATCACCCTTCTCTACGCCGAGCCCTATGCGCACGCCATCATTGTCGCCATTACGAGTCGCAACGCGGGTACGGTGCGCACTCGCACGGTTGCCAGTGCGCTGTACAATATGACGGTACAGGCAAGCAATATCATCGGAAGCAATATTTATAGGAACGATGATAAGCCGCTGTACCGCAAGGGAAACAAGGCGCTGATTGCTATTACGCTGTACAATATGTGTTTGTTCGTTGGCGCAAAGGTGTATTACGTGACTATAAATCGAAGACGAGACCAGATATGGAGCGCAATGACGAAGGAAGAGAAGGAAGAATACCTGGCTACGACCAAAGATCAGGGGAATAAGAGGTAAGTCTAGTCTTGCGACTAATTGAAAGGTTGCTTCCCATTGTCAAAAAAATCGACGTGCTGACTGTTCGATAATAGACTGGATTTCCGATTTGCGCATTAGATGACTTGAAGCATCTGAGCCGCATGGACAAGAGCATTGGATGTACCGTCGGTGGCCCTGCATGTCCGCAAAAAAAGGGCCAGTCACGCAAATGTATAAACGACTTGTAGCGAAAAAATCATAGAACCTCATAGACGGGGTGGTCGTCTCAATGCATGCTCTTATTACTCACATACAAAATATGCAAAGTTTGCGCCCAACAAATCGATTTGACAACATGGCCGCCCCTTAGGACTCTAAGATCTCACACGTCCACCAAATCCCCGTTCTTTTGCTGACCCTGCTGCTCGCCCTGCTCCCCATTAGCCTGCTTATCCTGCTCGCCTTCGCCCTCCCCATCATTATCCCTCGTCCCCTTCCCACCCTGCCTACCGCGGCCCCCCTTCCGCTGATAAAATTCATCCAGCACCTTCTTCGGAATGCGGTTCAGCAAGTCCCTTGGATAGATGCGCAACAGGCTCCACGCCAGATCCAGCGACTCGAAGATGTCGCGGCTCTCGTAGGCGCCCTGGGCGATGAAGCTGCGCTCGAACTTGTCCAGGAACTCGAGCGACAGCTTGTCCTCGCTCGACAGCGCCTCCTCGCCCACGACGGCCTTCATGGCGGCCGCGTCGCGGCCGATGGCGTACTTGGCGTACAGCTGGTTCGAGACGTCGCCGTGGTCGCGGCGCGTGTGGCCCTCGCCGATGGCGGACTTCATCAGCCGCGAGAGGGAGGGAAGGACGTTGATGGGCGGGTAGACGCCCTTGTTGTGCAGTTGGCGGTCGACGAAGATCTGGCCTTCGGTGATGTAGCCTGTGAGGTCGGGAATGGGGTGGGTGATGTCTGTTGTGGTGCGAGGTTTGGAGGTTAGCTTGACGAGACTGGTTGCGGGCTAGGAAAAGAGAGAAGGGAGGAATTGGATCAGGTGGAAATGGGGCGTACCGTCGTTGGGCATGGTAAGAATGGGGATCTGAGTGATGGAACCGTTTCGGCCTTCCACACGTCCTGCGCGCTCGTAGATCGTGGATAAATCCGTGTACATGTAACCTGGGTAACCTCTTCGACCGGGCACTTCTTCTCGCGCGGCAGACACTTCACGAAGGGCGTCGCAGTAAGATGACAAGTCGGTGAGAATGACAAGGACGTGCTTCTCGAGTTGGTAGGCATAATACTCGGCGGTGGTAAGGGCGAGACGAGGAGTGATGATACGTTCGATGCTGTTTTGACCTCTTTAGCAGAAATCGTGATGAGTAGCACAGCTCAGCTTGCTCACGTTGGGTCATTTGCCAAATTCAAGAACAGCGTTACACGCTCCATACTTCCGTTCTCTTCAAAGTCCTTGGTGAAAAACCGGCTGGTTTCCAAGTTCACACCCATAGCACCAAATACGATCGAGAAATTTTCTTCATGCCCGTCGTGTACGTCCTTTGTAGGCTTCTTCACTAAACCTGCTTGTCGACAGATTTGAGCGGCAATTTCATTGTGTGGTAGACCAGCTGCAGAGAAAATGGGGATTTTTTGGCCGCGGGATACTGAGTTCATCGTGTCAATGGCGGAGATACCGGTAGATATCATTTCTTCCGGGTATGCCTATAATGAAGGTCAGATGTTGCGACATTAGAGCCCAAGTTGGCATACACACTCGCGAATAAGGGTTTATAGGGCTGCCGTTGATGTCGAGATAGTCTTCAGCTAGCACTTTTGGACCTTTATCAATAGGACGACCTGAGCCGTCAAAGACTCGACCCAACATGTCTTCCGAGACCCCGAGCTTCAGGTTGTGACCGGTAAACTCGACTTTTGTCTAGTCATATCAGCTCATATTTCTTCTCGGTATAGCAGTAATTCCCACCTTCTTGACGTCAATGCCAGACGTGCCTTCGAAGACCTTGTTTCTCAGTCAGCGACCACAAGAGCAAGTGTATGCCTCCACTGTATGCAAAGCGTACTTGTACAACGGCTCGACTCCCTAGTTTCTTGGTCAGTATATGGTCTCTTTCAAGCATAGGCAACTATCGGGTGCGTACCTCTGGCTTCGAGCACCTGTCCCGCTCTCTCTGAACCGTCCGGTAATGTGAGAGACACAATTTCGTTGTATCTTGGAAACTTGACCTATTCAGACCTGCAGTCAGCCTCAGAAGCATTGCTTTCAAGCGATCCATGAATCACATTTTCAAGAATGACCAGCGGACCATTGACCCCACCAATCGTGTTGTATCGTATTCTGGGATGTATGCTCATCATACGCGGGTCTGCCATGGCGGAAACCGTACGGGGAGAAAGACCCCTCGAGAAACGCTCTTAGATGCAAATGAGGAGCTTTGAGCAGCGGGTATGAGAGGCAGAGGACTGTGTTTGGCGTTCTGGACAGTTCAGCGAAATGTTGGATGCGAATGCGGCCACATGCCCCAAGCTTAAGAGCCGGGGTGAGCTTCACCATCACGTGGACATCGCATTGACAGCATGAGACGATAAGCATCATGATTTTCCGCTGCTGAAATAACAACGTATTTAAAAAAGAAAATATCAGCATGAATTACTAAGTCATATCATATTCAAGATCTTTTATTGGCAGTTTCTCATGATTCGCTTTGCGCAGGCTGATTAGATCTAACTAATTTACATCTTAGATAGGACACTTTTCCAGGCCCAGAGGACTAAGTGCTTTCTACATTAATCATTACAACATGGAAAGGCCTTGGAATAATTCCTGGCAGTCTCCTTACCACGGCCGAACGTTTGGCACTGCAGAAGCGCTCGAGCCTGTCGATGAGGTAGGAAGAGCCACGTACGATTCTGTGTGCGTGGCATTGGCTGTTCCGTGGGTACTCAGTGTCCCCGTCACCAATTCCTCACCAGTTGCAACATCGTAATGGTAGATTGTGCGGTTGAACAGAGCAAGGGATCCGACAGCTGAATGCTCGTTAGCAATTCCACAATAAAAGAGGCCTAGGATGGTGACTTACGTTGATAAAACGGAACCTCGTGACCTGCTTCATATACACGGGTAAAAGAGAAGTTGCCATATTGTCGCACCTCGCCATATTCGACACCGTCGACAACAAGAGGTTGGTAGCCAGCGGCGGCGAACTCGGCCTTGTGGGTGTAGTTCACTGCAAGCGAGACTGCCTGGCCTCCGAACCAATTGCAAATGTAGTCGGCATCACCATAATACAAGCTCACACGCACGCCATTGGCCAGAATCGACTCTAAGTCTTCGATGAAGTTATCGTAGACAAAGTCTCCAGTTTGCTGGAAAGCCCAGTAAATGGCGTCATTGGCGTCGGTGTAGTTGAGGTCGACTCCGAGTGCATCTTGGACGTAGGCTTGGTTAAGGTAATCCTCAAAGTAGGTTGGCGGTGTCGGGTCATCAGATGGATGCCGAATGTCATAAGTACCACGACCGGAGAATGTGTAATACGGACCCTCGACATTGTCGCGGCACATATTCTCGGCTTCCGTGCATACAGCTTGCCCGGATAGCGTACTCTGGTTGACTTGTCGGCAGCCTGCAACCTGCGCCAGACAGCCAGATGGCCAGTATGTTGCGAACTTGGCGTAGTTGTAAACGGTGTCATTGTATGCTTTGATGCCATAGGTATTGTTGACGGCAAATTCGGGATAATATGGTGCCTGAGTGTATTCATCGATTATACCATTCCCAATACCAAGAGTGTTGAAGTTCAATTGAATGCCTGATGCAGATCCATTCGCAATCGCTTGGTTCTGGTCATAGAAATAATTGAAGAACGCAGGTCCGTAGTGACCACCATACGATTCAGTCCACAAATTGAATTGCTTCGAGTCGTCGATACCATTATCAAGCTGCGGCAAAGCGCTGAAGAAACCTTGTAAGATATGATAAGCGGCTGCAGCTGCGAGATCGGTCGTGTCCAAAACTGTCGGATCAATCACCGGCCATCGGCCGTAGTCGGATCCAAGCGTGTCATTTTCGAACACTCCAGTGAAGTTATTCAGGGTTCCGATGCCCTCAGTGGAATATGAAAATCCGGTCCCAACAGGCTGCGACAAGAAAAGCAAGTTCGAAACTTCGTTCCAGCTGTATGGATTCACCTCCGTTTTAAGATCTTCTGTCACATTGCAGGGTCCCAGTTCTACATCGATCAGCTGAAGTCGATGCTTTGGAGTCAATGATACTTGCCTTGAAAAAGTCCGATAAGTGAATCAGAACCTGGTCCACCGTTGAGCCATAGCGTAAGTGGGTCATTTGCCGGGTCGCGTCGCGATTCGAAGAACCAAAAGAAGGTGCTTGAATTTGGAGCAATCTCAATGTACCCAGCTGTGGATTGCGTCAGCATAGGTGGTGTAAAACTTGTTCCATGCTTCCAAGTGCTTACAGTAGGAGTTAACTCCAGGAGTCGTCTCGCAGACACCAGCCTTGCCCGGCTCTTTGTAGTGAATCTTCACTCCAGTAGGCGAAGTGATGGTTGTCACGTTGGAAGGGCTTGCAGGCAGTTGACGAGGGACGAGCTTCGTCTTCAATGACTTGCCCATGAAGGCATTAGCGCTCGTAGAGGCAAGCAGTGCAGTGGCTACTGCCGTCTTCACCACTTTTCCCATCATCTTGAACACTTCGAAACCAAAGCTTACAAGGGTGGGAGAAACGGACGTGTACAAAGAAAAGGAAAGCGAAGTTGGTGGAGTAGGTTTCAGAAAGTAAGCATGGGGAAGCTGCCCATTTTTAGATTGCCCACCTTGGTGCCTGGATTGAGGCTTCGAAGCCCTGGAGCCTCAAATCTCCTTGGATAGGCTGTCTTGAGCGGGTCCCTGGCTGGCGTGCTGAGATCAACAGGTTCGTGAAGCTCCACAACCCGGTGGCCCCAAGCCGTTGACAAGCCATTGACGAGGCAGTGCAGGATATTGCCTGCAGGTCTGCATCATAACAGTAGTTTTTTGACGATGACACCAGAATGCAGTGTCGTGAGCTCAAGATAAGACCCAGTAGTGGTACATGAGCTAAGCCCGTCCCGGCAGGTGAGCGCAAGGTACTATGCCCAGACTGAGGTCTCACAGCATGGGCCAACGGAGATCAGCGCGAGGGGAAGCTATCCCTTGCCGGGGAGGGACAGCGAAAAACTTCATGATGTCGAGCGGTCGAGCTGCCTACTCGACGAAGCGCGGAAGCCGTTCACAGAGCTCATGAGCATCCATCGCTTCAGGGAACACAGCAGAAAAGACCTAAGTCGTTGGAAAAGAGTCTTCTCGGATTCTTGTGAGGAGGAGGCTGGGACAGCTTTAAGCGAACCTGAGAGACAGCGGTGCCTTGGCAACGGCATACCAAGGCGCGGAACGCCAAAATTTAAAAAGAAAATGAAGTCAAATGGGGTTGAATGAGATCATAGCGCTGCATCCTTCCGGTCTGTGCAGCTGAGAGCCCCCCACCCGAAGATGCCTGGGCAGCTGAGGAACACGATTGTATCTCGTTCAATTTGCCAGCGTTGATACTCGTTTTTCCATGGGTCATATGATTCTGTGACGACAATAGCTCAGATATGCCGAGGGTTGAAATTTTCCACCAAAAGCTGGATGCGGAGGTCGACGGAGACGTATCGGACGAAGCTAAGAAAGGCACGGAATGCGAGTGTGTGTAAAAGTCCCTGCTGCATTATCTTGAAGGATCGTATGAACGGGTCCAAATATCTGTCAGGTGTTCCGTATATGGATGTCATTGCACTTTGATCAGAAACTCAGAACCAACTGGGCTGAACGTTCATCGTAAGAATCCTCCCTACTTAGGATGCGATTAATTGGACTCAATTTAGACTGTCCTGAGCCTCATCATGAGAAAAGATGATGTTTGCAAAGACGGAACCGCAATCAGTCAGTGCTAGATCAATAGCTCGTTCTTGAGAGTTGTCAGCAATGCCATGTCCGTCGGAGAGAACAACATGGCGAGTACCAGACGAAGGTGCATGATAACGAACCCTACTTCATCCTGTCAAGATTTATAGGAGTTAAGGAGAGGCATGTAATTGCACCCATTTTGTTGCAATGTACGTTTTTCCATGTTTGTTTGCACCACGGAGCAACTTCTGATATCATCTGGTCATCTGTTTCGTCAATCTTTTGCTTCGTGACTATTCTCATTTTCTTCGTTGTAAAACTCTAGACTACAATCTGTCAACTCGTAATTCTCGCAATTCTGTTCTGCTCCTACTGCACGAGGTGCAATGACAATTAGCGATCACTTTTAGAAGCGATCACAGCATTTATTTGTACTGAGTAACGACCTTGATTGTCCATGTTCCAGAGCTACCTGTGTTGTTTGTTTAGAGAACCATTGCGGATGAACCATGTCTTAGTCATTTACTGTCCCGGTGTAACCGCCAACCGTAGTTTTAGCAGATCGTTCTTCACAATCTCGTCCTTGCGTTCTTCCAATTCTTTCATGTCCCACGTACAGCTCACATATCGACCGGCCAACCAGTCCCTCTTCTGGCTCGTTAACCATGGTATCGTTTCGCCACACAATTCTGGTTCGTCGCACAATATTGGACCCCACAACCACTCTGGCATTTTTTGTCCCAGATCCGTGCGCACGCCCCCGGGGTTAACAGAATATGTCAGGAGGCCTTGCTCATCATAGTCGAGAGCGATGAATTGAGACAACCGAAGGTTTGCCATTTTTGTGGTCATGTAGCCTGAAGCACCTTTCAGTAGCACATTGGCTCCTTCTGAGGTGATGTTGATCACAGTTTTGAGCTCAGACTTCAGGAGGAGCTGAATGAAGGCGCGAGAGACAAGATAAATCCCCTTGATATTGGTTTCCCAGTTACTCCACCAATCATCTGGATCGCTATCCAGGATTGGCTCAAAGTTCCCAAGATACCCGGCGTTGTTGATCAGTATGTCAAGCTTGCCGAATTGCTCTTCAACGAGCTTTGCTGCCGCCTCGATCGCGCTTCGATCGGTCACACTGAACTTCAGTGTCAAGATCTTCGGCTCAGGACGTCCAGCGGACTTGGCGGCTTCAAGAATGTCCTCATGAGAGGTGGGCGACCGAGCAGCAAGAGCTATTTGAGAGATTCCCGCTTTGGCATATCCGATGGCCATAGCACGTCCGCAGCCTTTCGAACCACCGGTGATTAGCACGGACTTTCCATGCAAGGAATACTTAGACGGGTCGATATACGGATACGATGTGTTATGGATAGTCGGGGTAAAGGTCATGCCTGTATCAAGGTTTAGTCTCCTCAATTTTGTTTAGAAACCCGTAGTGTGCCATGGAGAACCAAGTTGCTCCAAGCCCGAGATGTGCATACTTTTGTTGGGCGGGGGAAGATCTTCGATCGACATCTTCGAATATGTTCAACGTAGTAAAGCGAGGCAAAGCTTGGACTTGATGCTGTGACAACTGTGACAAATTGAAGGACTTGGCACCCGACTCTTTAATCATATAACCTGCTGGTCCAACAAATGAAAGCTGCAAGCACTTCTGTTGGTGTTGATGCTCAATGATTACTTCGTCAGCCGCTGATAGGTAGGCACGAAGAACCCAGAGTTTTGACGATTCCGAAGACTCTCGATGAACGTTCAGGGCCTGTCTCTGCACAACGAACAAGGGAGTCGTGAAACGGCCCAGAGAACTATTAATGTGCAAGTGCGGCACGGCGCGCCTTTAGATTCAGGACATCCTCCGATTCTCCGTAACGTAAGTCAAGGGTAGCTAGCCTCTGCGAACACCTAGGTAGCTTCTCCACACAGACACTAACTGGTTGATGGCAAATCTTGTGGCGGGCAAGCGGGGGACATGGAACACTGCTGCACATCTACAATATCAATATCCTCACCAGTCGCTCTCTGGCATGTTTGCCCCAGAAACCTGCGGTCGATGCTGCTTTGCTGAAAATCTTCACTAATCCCATAACCTTGGGGGAAAAAAAAAAGACTGCCAGGTCAATGCCTTCTCCGTGCTCGCACTTAAGCCAACAGCGCCTGTCTCGGTACCACTCGTACGGGTGCGTTACTGGCATTGAGGGGGTGTTGGTGCTAGAACTTTCACTCAGGGTCTTGGCTTCGTATGGGTACGCCACTTCGTGATGGCAATCGTCATATCCAGGTTTTCGAGCTTACTTCTTGTAATTTATCTTGCACGGCGTCCCACGTTCTTTACCTATATCACACCGCTGTATCTGCTGATACGAAAAATGACATTTGTACAATTGCAAATGCTCGCATTCCCTTCCTGTCTGACCGTTGCGAAGAGCTTCCCATTTCGCAAGAAGCGCTGAAGCCCTGAGATAGCTGCATGATCGAAAACCTGGAAGCATGAGCTGAGCGATAAGATCTCAGAACGTAAAAGCTTAAGGCAGAGTCTAAGTGCGTTGTTGCATTATTCGGTTCGAAATTCTGATTGACCTTGTCAAATGTTCTGAAATGGCAAAAGGCATCTTGAATTTACATGTTCCCACTATTGATCTGTTGTCCTGGACATTTGAGCATGCAGAAAGTTTTCAAGAGAAACCTGTCGGCCTTCCTCCTCAACCGACTCTTTTGCAGTCTTACATTGCTGACGCGGCGCAGATTTTCATAAATGCGCACAAGCCTCTCAAAAAGCTTAGCTGCAATGACGTGAAGAATAATGTTCGATATATTGTGAGCGGTCTAAGATCTTTCGGCATTGAACGGGGTGACACTGTTTGCGTTCTCTCCTTTAATCATGTAAACTTCATACCAATCATCGTAAGCTTCGCAAAACTCTTACGCACGATACTAGATTTTCTATTCGACCTTTTATTTCGGCATCATTGGAACGGGTGCATGTTTCGTCGGCGCCAATCCAGCCTATACGCATCTGGAGCTTCAACATTTACTGTCCATATCGAAAGCAAAACTTATCATTGTTGAACATGACCTTCTCCAAAATATCCTTCCCGCGGCCTTGGAATGTGATATTCCGCGATCCAAAATCCTTGTTATTCACGCAGACTCAGAGCAGCTCCTCGGCGGTCTCAGCAGTTGGCGGACTCTTTTCGAACACGGACAACAAGACTGGATCACTTTCGACAATGAACCCGAAGCCAAAAATACGATTGCGAGTTTGATGCTCACTTCAGGCACGACAGGACTTCCAAAGGCGGCAGCAATCTCACACTATGCGCAATTGGCACAAGCTGTGATGCTTTACGACTCCAAAGACAAGTGCTATGAGGTATATCATTGATCACTATATGCGACAATCGAAAACATCTGACAGCGCCTGCACCAGGTCAAGCGCTTGCTCTCGCTCCCACAATTCCACTCCTTTACGGCAACGCTTGCTCACATTGCACCTCTGCGCGAAGGTCATACCACTTACATCATGAAGCGGCATCACACCGATCAGTATCTTGAATACATCAAGCTCTACCAAATCACAGAAACTGCCATGGTGCCACCAATTGTCCTGAACTATTTGGCGCTTCCCTCGCCCGAGCAGAAACTCCTGTCGAGCCTTCGTTATATCTGGTGTGCCGGTGCACCACTATCTGCCAGTACACATGAACAAATCTTGCAGGTGCTGGACCCTGCTGCAATCTTCTCGCAAGTTTGGGGTATGTCAGAGACAGGCTGGATCACTACCTTTCAATTTCCCGAATCCGATAATTCAGGAAGCGTGGGCAGACTGTTGCCGAACATGGAGGCGAAGTACGTGCGGCCCAACTTAATTCTACACCACTCATGCGACGTAGGTGACTTAAAGAAGCACTGCTGACATATTTTTCCAGGATCATGGGAAAGAACGAGGAAGAAATTTTGGAAGACATGCAGCCTGGTGAGATTCTCGTTCGCGGACCATCGTTAATGTCGGGTTACCTCGGCAATGCCCAAGCTACAAGGTCTTGCTTCACGAACGGGTGGCTAAAAACGGGCGACATTGGGTATCGGCGGAATGAAAAATGGTACATCACGGACCGTGCGAAGGTATCAAGCATAGAACCCAATTTCCGATTCTCCTTAAAGGAGATAATGTGGAAGTTTATTTTTGCAAGGCAGCTAAATCTTTTAACAGGAGCTTATAAAAGTCCGAGCATGGCAAGTGTCGCCCACGGAGCTGGAGACATGCCTTTTGGCTCACCCTTGCGTCGTTGATGCCGCTGTTGTGGGCGTACAGATTTCGGAGGTCGCCGGCGAGCTTCCGCGCGGTTACGTTGTCCTCAACCCAAAGTCCAATGGACAAGTTAGCGAAACTGAGATACAACAACATATGAAAAAGCGATTAGCCAAGTATAAAGCCTTGGACGCTGGCGTGAAGTTTGTGGATAGTATACCGAGGGGGGCGAGCGGGAAGATTCTAAGGGAAAAGCTGAAGAAGAGAGCACTGGAAGAGATAGAGAAAGAAAACAACGTGAATGGGCTTAGCAATGGAGGTATCAACGGAGTGAGTTCGCAAGGTGAACAGAGGGAGCATTCCTGAGAGCCGTTCCATGCCCTTTCAATGTTATGCAGGCTATTAGTGGTTGAATAGATAGGACTTCTGCATCAATAAGGTAGACATAGGAAAGGTGCTTGAGCATTCAGAGGTAATTAGCAATTTGAACGGTTGGTTTGTTGCGATGGTTAGTTGCATCTACTTTCTTCGCCGTAATACTGAACAGCGTGCAAAACATCATCATGGACCTGACTTTCGATAACGGCTACGTAAATTACAGCCACTAATGCAAATGTTGGGGGCTATTTGAGATATCTACAAGCGCCCGAGTCTAGAACATGGCTTGGAAGCCAGGGTCCCCCCGGGGCCTCCGCGAACTGCCAATAGATTAAACTCAAATGCCTTCGTGCGCGAGATGAAAAGGCGGAAACAGGGTCTACCTTAAGCTGACGCTTGTGGATGCCACATTGCGCGTCGCCTCTATCATATCCTAGGCTAGAAATGGCCATGCATAGAATGCGCACGCGCAGCGAGCACACCGATCCTTCGCCCTTCCTCCACGATCGACGAAACATGGGGTGACATGCATCAGTTGGTGACGTCGGGTTTTCAGCCGTAAACGACATGGGCTCCTGCTGGGCTTGCCTTACTTGTTGTTTGCCCTTGTCGCCAGAGACACTAGGGCATAAGATGCTGGGGCGCAAGATTGCTGTGCTTTCGTCCACAAGAACCCACATGCATCTGACAGCGTGCAGGGAGAGAGCTGAGGCATCGGTGGCAACAGCCGACATCCATTTCAACGGTCGAGCGGCCAATGAACTGATGCGAAGAGAGGAGCAGACTGGGGGAAACAGCAGTTAGAGCGCTAACGGCTAGCATCTTGTCACTAGACCTAGACTCCCCTAGCAAGACCACCAACAGTACAGGGCAAGCACTTCGGCTTTCATCTATCGTGGCCATCACCGTCTTCCCTCTTGAGGTTGCGTATCGCGCCTAGGAATTCTAGTCGTCGGACTCATGTACGTTCTGGGGTACACCTGCAACTGACCTTAAGATTGCAAGTAGCAAAAAAGGGATCGGGTCAGCACTGTGCCGCCATGCGGTGGTCCAACGCACGAATTAGGAATTGTCCGGTAAAAGGGTTTAGGTTGTTCGCTAAGCTGAGACATCTCACTTTTTATATGATCTTACAAGATTATTGGCCTTTCCGTTTTTCTTTCCGTCTCTAATTCAATGTTTTGTACGCCGAGACTGTGCTGTAGCCTTTAATGTGCATCCAGCCGTTTAGAGTCTGGCTAGCGACTTGACTTCCTCTCCTGTACAGAGCGCACTATACGCCTCATGACAATGTCGTCATCTCACGTCCCCGATGTGGATGGCAGCCTCCAGTCTCTAACGATTGCGATGGCAGTCCTGTCCACAGTCGCCGTTATTCTCAGGTTCTGGTCGCGGGCACTTTTGCCCAGACAATATTCAGTAACGTCGCAGACTGGATACCGCTTTGGATGGGACGACTGGACTGTGTTGGGAGCGCTGGTAGGTTTCAGGCGTCTGTTCGATTCCAACATTGTGTAGTGATATGTGCTGAAAGTGCGCAGGTGTTTTCCCTTGGCTGCCAGGCCATGACACTTCGCATGATCAACTTAGGGGTCGGAAAGCACGCCAAGGACGTTTCCGAGGCAAATGTATCAGAAATTCTCAAACTCCTATGGGTCAACGAATTCCTCTTCACTCCGGGTCTTACGCTTGCGAAAAGTTCGGCGCTCTTTTTCTACGAACGCGTCTTCCATAATGCGAACGCGAGATTCAGGACCGCCTTATGGATCGTTCAAATCGCCACTTATCTATGGATGGTCGGGGTTCTGCTGGCGGTTGCTACGCTCTGCATACCTGCAGAAAAGAACTGGAAACCCTTGGTACCAGGCCATTGCGTAAACGTCGACACGTTCTGGTTAGCGAACGGAATCACTAGCATTATGATCGACGTGATCATCCTGATATTGCCTCTCCCAATGCTGTGGCAGTTGCAGATGAAACTCAGCAATAAAATACTGCTCATAGGGGTGTTCATTTGCGGCTATCTGTGAGGTCAATCCCCGCGTGAGTTGAGCTCCACTAATTATTGTGATCTAGCGTCGTCGTGGTGGCGATCGGACGAATCATCAGTACTACAAAAGCTGGCACTGCGGTAGAAACAGACCCAACTTGTAAGTTGCGGTTGAGCTTCCCCTCGCCAAACTAAATATCAGCAACATTGACGAGGGTTCCCCTAGGGAACTTTGTGGGTCCATTCAAGTGGTTCGGAGCCGAAATCGCGGCCTCCGTTATTTCAGTCTCCCTTCCTAGTATCTTCTTCCTGATCCGACGCACTACTCGCGAAGGGTTCCAGTCTCTATACAATCCACATCACACTCGATCTAAGCTCGGCGATTCAGGTCAACGAGATACAGAAGCAGGTTACACTCGGAAAAGCTCAGCCTCCATTGAGTTGAATACTGGTTCAACAGACGGTCTGGCTCCGACGTGGGTTCCGACTCCCGAGCCAGTCTATCAGGCAAACGCGATCAAAGCATCCCCAAGTGCTTCCGTACTCTACGATGGGAGGATACGCGTTCAAAATGAGGTGGAAGTCGATCGATCGCTTCTCAAATAGTCACGATGCTTTGTTGAGGTGCATTTACCAAAATAAGGGCCATGACGAGTTGCGACACTCATGATATGATCAGCGAGCCTTTTGTGCATGTGTATATAATAGATGTAGGGAGAATAGCCCCAAGACCAAAAAGCATTTTCGAAGTTGCACTCTCTTCTCCGCGCCTATCTTCCAGGGTACAGCAGCTTAGCGGTGGATATCTGACTCTTGTCTTCAAGTGGATACATCCTGAGTAGGTATCGTCGCCAACCGCCAAGGAGACCTTGACTTTCTTCTTGCCCTATCGAATCCATGAAAACTTAAGTTGCCAGTTATGCTTTCCTGCGGGGAAGAACTGAGAGCAACCCCTGCTTGATGCTGGAATTAGATGCTTGGGTTGCGTCTCATCTTCACGCCATTGCCGACGACACAGTACGAGCAGATGGAGTTACCGCGGAGGATATATATAAATCAAACACCGAGTCATGTTGGCCCCCAAATCATCTTTTGATCCACATAAAACGGCTTTGCTAGACCAACGCGGACGGGACGGCGCGAGAGCCGACAGCCTTGAACCAATATTAAGATGCAAGGCTTAGGCAGGCAGATGTGAGGATCGCACGATGGGAGTAATGGGAGTGTTGCCGGGCCAAGAAGCCAGCCACCGAAACGTTGGAAAGGAGGTGAGACGCCGATACGCTTTTGGCTTAGCTCTCAACGACGTCCCCGTTCAACCTTCATTCTCATCACGTCAACTCCTCGGTACTTGGTAAATAAGACTGGGATGAGAAAGACTGAAAGCACGCTAATTCGGAGCTAGACACCTGATGAAGCTGCAGTTGCAATTCAAATCACAATTACCCAGGCGAAATGCGAACATGGATGCTCAGAGTTTGGCCAGCATTCTCTTGATCGCGTGCACGCTCTCGGTTACGGCGTCTCTGTCCCTCGGGCCAGGGACCTCATGTCCTCCTTCATGCACTACCGCGCATCGGGTTTGGGGGCTGCACAGATCGTAAAGGGCCGAAGCGTTACCTGGCTCGAACTCGTCGTTGGCGCCCCAGATGTGCGCCGTTGGAATCTCAATGCGCGTCGCAGAGGACCCGGAGGATGCGGCATCCTTCTTGCCACCGACTGACCGGTGCTCGGGCCTGGCATCGACGTAGGGTGGCCGGCCTGCGAAGAAGACGGCGCATTTGAATGACGAGGCTGACGCGGGGTCGTCGTTCCCAGACTGGCCGTGACGCCGTTGCTCCTCTATGATGAAGGCGGCGGATAGGGAGCACCCTTGGGAGAAGGCGATGACCCCGTCGAAAGGTCCATCCGTCTCGATGTACTTGCCCAAATCGTCCAATGCTTTCCGAAAAGATGTCGAATCATAGGGCTCGTAGTACTTGAAATACTCTCCATCCGAAGCGGATATGCTGCTAATGCCTGTCCCCACTTAGCGCATGGTCGAGCCGGACGCAACCGACCAGGTCAAGGGTTGTGGGCACGGAACGCTCCGTACCTCTATCCATTTCGCTCGGATGAAGCCCCTCGACAAAGTCATACGTGTGAGAGCTGCCAAGTTCGTGGCGCAGTGCAGCTATATGAACCCTTGAGCAAGAGAATTCGCACGTGAAAGACGGAAGATTGCGCGTATACCTGTCTGGATCTCGAAAACCTGTTTACGACGGTTCGATATCAGCGCGTCCAGAATGTACAGTTGCCGTCCCGGGATGGGCATGAGTCAATTAGTGTCTCACCTGACTGCTGGTGCCTGCGCCATGGAGGCACAGGAAATGCATTCTGCCGTTCTGGCACACCGATCTTGATCTTGATCTTGGGACACCGTTAGGACCGTCTGCGATGGTTGCTGCCGAAATCTTCTCGTCTTGCGAACTGCTCCCAGCCGTCGAGCTGAAATTTGTCGGCAAAAGCTGAATGCTTGGAGCTTGGGGCTGACGAAGAACATAAGCATTTTCGACCCTGGTCCTTTTGCCCCCTTTGTTAAGGTTATCACATTGCTCGGGTGTCCGAGCACCTGCCGCGTAGCAGAAATGCCCAGGCTAAGTATTGATTTTTCTTTTGTAGTAATATGTGTCAGTTTCCTTGATTCTCATGACCATCGTTATCCACGAAATTGATGCCATTTCAATGGGAAATCGAGTCGTCTCTTTTCGTATTCATGTCTCCTTGAGGCCGAGGAATCCAACGGACGGGCTGCTGCTGCCGCAGTGAGGCACCATGGCTCCCGGTCGCATACTTCAGCAACAGAGCGATGACTTTAGTAGCGAGTCTGATCATTCCTTCAGAGATGAGGACCAAGATGCACAAGAGCCTATAGCAATCATTGGCTTTGCTCTGAAATTTCCGCAGGATGCGACGAACCCCGAAGCGTTTTGGCGTCTGATCGTTGATGGCCGGAGTGCCATGACCGAATGGCCTAAAGAGCGCATGAGCATAGATGCATTCTATCATCCTCGAAAGCGTAATGCATTAACAGTGCGAGGTGGGCACTTTCTAAAAGAAGATCTTGGTGCCTTCGATGCGGACTTTTTCTCAATCACCCCGGCGGAAGCAGCCGCGATGGATCCAGGCCAGAGAATACTACTGGAAACAGCATACAATGCATTCGAGAGTGCCGGAATTCCAATGGAGAGCTTACGCGGTTCTAGGACGTCAGTACATACGGGATGTTTTACTCTCGACTACGAGAAGCAACTGCTCGCGGATCCTCAGCAAGTGCCGATGTACACGGCTACAGGTGTACGTGTCATGGTCTTAGTATTGTACTGACAGTGGATGCTAATTGCACTTATCAATATCAAGTCTACGATATCGATGCTCTCAAGTCGTCTTAGTTGGTTCTTCGGCCTTACCGGCCCAAGTATGAACATCGATTCTGCTTGTTCTAGTAGTCTCATGGCTGTTGACAGTGCGTGCCAATTGCTTCGACAGAGAGAATGCAGCATGAGTGTTGTTGCAGGGTAGGGCTTTAAGTAACGGTCTTATCGAAAATGCCTTCAGCTAACCTCATTGCTAGCGTCAATGTAATGTTAGATCCGACTTATACACAAACCTTAACAAACATGCATATGCTATCGAGTGATTGTCTCAGCTACTCTTTTGATGACAGAGCCAACGGGTATGCAAGAGGAGAAGGTGTTGGCGCTGTCATTCTAAAACCGTTATCATCTGCGCTGCAAGCTGGAGACACGATCCGTGCCGTCATACGCGCTTCCGGTTCGAATCACGATGGCTGGACTCCGGGTATCACTGTACCTTCAAGTCGAGCGCAGGCCCGCCTCATTGAAGAAACGTATGCGAAGGCGGGACTCACGAAGCAACACACGCGTTTCTTCGAAGCCCATGGCACCGGAACTGCCGTTGGCGATCCTATTGAAGCTGAAGCAATTGCAGACGTGTTTCGTGGTGTTCGAGACCCTGAAGACCCTCTTTACATCGGTGCTGTCAAGAGCAATATAGGTCATCTCGAAGGCGCCGCCGGTATTGCAAGTCTCATAAAGACAATCTTGGTATTGGAGGCAGGCGTTATACCTCCGAATGCCAACTTCCAAAAGCCCAACCGCAAGATCGACACAATAGAATCACCCATTGCGTTTCCCGCCTTACCTATTCCGTGGCCGAACTCGGATGTGCGACGAGCATCAATCAACTCTTTTGGCTACGGTGGATCCAATTCTCATATTATCCTCGATGACGCCCACAGCTTTCTCACCTCAAGATATCTACATGGAAACCATCGAACATCTATTCTGTCTATACAACAAGGTCGCCAGGCAAACTCTTGGGAAGGTCCGCAGAGAGTCGATTTACAAATAAGCCCACGTCAAGAAGAGATCGACCTCGAAACACCCAAACTTCTGGTTTGGTCGGCATCGGATCAGCAAACCCTCGAAAGCTCCGTCGCTCAATGTCAGGAATACTGTTTACAGAAGATTACTAGTGGCACCTTCAGTTCATCGTTCATTGAAGATCTCTCATATACCCTAGGTTCCCGCCGAAGTACCTTGTCGTGGCGGTCCTGTGCAGTCATTGAATCAAGAGACGATATGGAACACTTCTCCAACCGGGTTTCGCAGCCAGTCATTTGGAAAAACCAGAAACCACGAATCGCGTTCGCATTCACTGGTCAGGGGGCGCAATGGGCCGGGATGGCTAGGGAACTTTTCAGCTTTGATGTCTTCAACAAAGTTGTAGATCATGCCGAATGCTTCCTAAAGGAATTAGGATGCTCCTGGGCCGTCAGAGGTAAGCTGCTTAGGAGGCTCGGTACGCTGGTTGCTAAAGTCGATTAGAGCAGCTCTGGAAAAGCGGAAAAGACTCGATCATTGATAGGCCGGATATAGCTGCGCCACTGACCACGATCGTGCAAATTGGCTTGGTGGAGTTAATGAAGGTCTTTGGTGTGTCACCTGTCGCTGTGGTCGGCCACTCAATCGGCGAGGTTGCCGCTGCGTAGGTAGTGGTATTGAGTTGCTGTCATTCTGTGCTAAGCTTTTATAGATATTGTGCAGGTGTGATAACTCGGGAGAGCGCATTCAAGCTTGCGTACTTCAGAGGCAAATTCGTTGCAACCATCCCGGAGCGAGACGCTATGAAGGGCGCTATGCTCGCGATCGGCCTCTCCTCCAGTGCCGTGGTTCCATATTTTGACCGGGTCAGACCATCCTATCCTTCGAATTTCAACCTTATGGTCAGCTGCGTGAACAGTCCTTCCAACATCACGGTTTCTGGAGAGGAGTCACAAATCAAACACCTGAAGGATCTGCTGGATCGAGATGGGATTTTTGCGCAACAACTTCGCGTCAATGCTGCATATCATTCGCCGCAGTTGGAGCAGATTGCTGATGAATGCCTTAACCATTACGGTGTTTTACAGATCCAGAAATCTTCGTCTACGGTCCCGATGATATCGAGTGTCACGGGCTCTGTCATTTCGGCCAAACAGCTATCTCAAGCAAAATACCATGTAACGAATATGATCTCCCCAGTGCTGTTCTCGCAAGCTGTCCGAAACATGCTGAACCAGACTCGAAAAGCACTCAGGAAGAAAATTGATGGAAGCCACAGGAATGCCATTGTCGTGGATTACATTGTGGAAATTGGTCCTCATGCTGCGTTGCGTAGCCCTATTCGCGACATAATCAAGAGTCTTCCTCTTCCACGCCGCAACGAGGTAAACTACGGATATACACTTTACCGGAAAAGATCAGCAAACCGCACCCTTCTCGAACTGCTTGGTCATCTTTATTGTGTTGGGGCACCGGTCAACCTTCGCAGACTCAACGAGGCCGATGCCGCCAATTCGACCCCCACTTGTTTGGTTGATCTACCCCCGTATCCGTTCAATCACAACGTGAGGCATTGGCATGAAAGTCCATTGGTCCGAGACTATCGCAACAGGGCTCACGGCCACGTTCAGTTACTTGGAGAACGAAGTTTCGAATGGAATCCATTGTCTCCTCAGTGGCGGTGTTGTCTCAAAGGGAACGAAATCTCATGGATAGACGACCACAAACTCAACGGCCAAAGCTTCTATCCAGCTTCTGCAATGATGATCTCGGTACTTGAGGCCGCTCTACAAATGGCCGATTCCGGGGCTAAGGTGACCGGATTGACTCTGCGCCGAGTTCAGTTTCATTCCATGCTCTGCATCTCTTCCGAAAGTGCTGACACAGAGACACGGACTCATTTAATTCCACTACAGAGGAAACCGACGCATAACTCGATTCAGTGGGAGTTCCACACATACTCTCGGACGACCGACTCCTGGAATGAAAATTGCTCTGGTTTTATCGAGGTAAATTATGCAAATACTGCTAACGAGGAAGCAGGCATTGAAACTCCATCATACTACCGCACAGTCTTTAATCTGGCTGCTGAAGCTTGTGATCACACCGCGGAACCTTCAACCATGCACGAATCTTGGAGGAAACTTGGTTACCAGTACGGGGAATGCTTCCAAGGTATTAATGCATGTCATTACGACAGTGGCAATAGAGCTATCATGGACGTTTCTCTTTTCCTACCGTCTGAATCAGATGTTGCCATCGAAGATTACTCCATAATCCACCCCACGTCCCTGGATTCGATCATTCACTCGACTCTGGCTGCTACAACTAAAGGAGGCACACTTAGTACATCGACTTATGTTCCGACTTCAATTGATAGGCTTTGGATATCGACTTCAGGACTTCGTCCATCTGCAGATCATGTCACCGTTCATGCAGCCATCGATTCTGAAACTGGACGAACTAGCAAGAGCTCGCTCTTCGTTCTGAGCGGGGATCAAGAGAAGCTCAGGCTGGTTCTAGACGGTCTGACCACTTCATCGATCGCCAACACAGATATCAGTGAACACCCCGATTCTGAAGCGACACAAGCTTGGTACAGTCTCAAGAGAAATGTCGACTTGGATATATTGACGAGCTCTCAAACCGCTGAATGGCTACAACGGGTTTGCGGACCGGACCATGCAGTACCGCGGGCGTTCGATTTGGATCTGTCGAGCAATACCAATAAAACCCCCAAGTATTCAGCCGGAAACGACTGCGTTCCAGATCCTATCTTGAATCAGCGCTCGAACACATCTGATTGTTGCAAAAAGCTCGAAAAATATGTCGAGGCGTATTCATTCAAGCATCCCACAATAAATATTCTGCAAATCGGAGCAGGGCAGGGTTCATCCACGAAACACATAATTCGGGGACTTTCCGACCGGGCGTCTGGACATTTGAGATGTACACAATATGTATTTGCAAATTTTTCGGAGGCCTCCCTAGCATGGGCCCAGAATGAGTTCTCTGCTTTCGCCGACCAGATGGTCTTCAAATATCTAAATCGTGGAACGGAACCAACCCAGCAAGGATTCGCGATGAGTTCCTTTGACGTGGTTGTCATAACTGATATCATGTGCATGACGACAAATCTGGAAAGATCTCTGCAATCTGTACGAAAGCTATTGAGGCCTAGCGGGAAACTCATCGTACATGAACTGACCAGTCCGGATGCAAGGCAACTCGAACTCGCTAACGGCTCTACACCAGAATCAGACCGATTGATAAGCCCGCCAGTCACAGAGAACGGTTGGAATGAGATGTTGAAGAGAACAGGTTTTTCGGGAACCGACTTGGTGCTTCGTGACTCCATAGACGAAGGCTGTCACATGCTTAGCATCATGTTCTCTACAGGCGTTGAACCGAATAAGGCAATACCAATGCGACGCTCCAATTGTACGGTCCTTGTGGATCCCACTTCTGCACTGCAGAGCGCTCTGGCTAGCCGACTTGAGATGTGGCTGCACGAGGATAAGAGTCTTTCGATCCGAACGCTCCCTTTCTCCACGAGTCAAGCAAGCTCGGTAACTTCAGATAACCTGTTGGTCATTCTGATCGATATGGATTGCCCCATCTTTCCAACCTTGACTGAAGAGCAGTTCTCGATGCTCCGGTCACTGATGCTATCTGCGGGCCCAACTCTTTGGGTCACTCAGGGAGGCAACGACAAAGCCAACCCTGGATACGCAATGATTGAGGGGTTTGCGAGAACCCTTCGCATTGAGAGCAACCATTTAAAATTGGTGACCTTGGCTCTTGAAGACTTGGAGGCAATTGACACCAATACAAGCTATATTGCTCAATGTCTCCACCAACTACGTCATGGGGCTCAGGTCGAGGATCTCGAAGATTTCGTCGTTCAAGATGGATATTTGAAGATTTCTCGGATATGCGAAGAAACTCATCTGAGATCTACCATTGAAGAAATTTGTGAACAGAAGAAGAGAGTAATCCAAAGTGTAGGAGCATCCCGCCCTTTTACCGTTCAGCCTAGGAGTCGACAACAACCAAATGTGCTTCAATTTACCGATTCAGCCGAACCAGGACATCTGTTGGAAGCTGACCAAGTGGACGTAGAAATAAAGGCTGTCGGTTTGAATGCGTCAGACTCATGGACGATAAGTGGCAAGAGTAGCCGCACAGATATTGGTATGGAGGCTGCCGGCATTATTAAATCGGTTGGCAGAGCATCGGTCCTCAAACCAGGAGATCGAGTCTGTATATTCGGATCAGGTCTGCTCCGATCAAATGTGCGTATCAAGGACTGCCACGCTGCCCGCATACGTCAAGATATTTCCTTTGCCACAGCTTCAACGCTACCCCTCAACCATTGTTTGGCTCATTATCTACTGCATTGTCTGGTCCAGCTGCGATCGACGGATATGCTGCTCATACATGGTGGGCACTCCTCACTAACAAGAGCTATAACTGGTTTGGCTCTTGGAACAGTGAACTCTGTGTTTGTAGCAACGCCTGATGATCTAGAGAGCAAAATTCTCAAGAGAACGTATGGTGAAGGCAAAGTCAAACCACTCGCGTATAATCGCCTGTTCGATCAACTCCGCCATTCAAAACCGCAGGAAATGGATGTGATTATTGACCTAACTACCCATGCAGACTTTCCAGATCTTATCACCTGCGTTTCGCCATTTGGAAAATTTGTTCAAATCCAATCTAAAGACCAAGGAATTGCAGAACATGGGAGCATGCCTACAATCCCTTCTAATGTATTCTTCGTCTCTGTTGACTTGGACGCCGTGTTGAGAGACAACTTCAATACCACCCATATACCACTGCAGTCTCTGCTTGACAAAACCTCACCATTCATCAAGGAAGGTCAAACAAATATTCAGACCTTCCCAATATCGAAGATGGAGCAGGCTTTTGCTTCGCTCCGAGGAACAGATTCTCGAGACAGAATCTCGGTAGTACTGGAGGAACATGACGAGATCTCTGTAGGAATTCCTGTCCCAAATTTAACCATGGTCGAAGGCTAATCTCCTTATCTAGATTATCAAGAGTCTGAGGCCGACGTATTCTCTCGACGCGCACGCAAGCTACCTGATTACCGGGGGCTTCGGAGCTCTAGGAATGGTGATTGCGAGATGGATGGCGGGTCGGGGCGCTCAGAATCTCATACTGCTCTCCCGATCCGGGCCGAAGGGAGAAGCTGCTCAGCAGCTTGTGGGCGAGTTGGAGGAACGCGGCGTGCGGGTGACTTATCCGTCGTGTGATATCGCGGATGCCATCGCATTAAAACAGATATTGAATGACTGTTCGAACGCCATGCCGCCGATCAAAGGCTGTATACAGACTTCTGGAGCTCTAAAGGTAACGTCTCCAGGTTACCAAAGATTGCTCATTCGGCACCACTAACACATATATGATAGGACGTGATGTACAAGGACATGAGCTACGAGGATTGGAGGGTTGCGGTCGAACCCAAAGTTCAGGGCTCTTGGAATTTACATAGTCTCCTTCCGTCCGCGATGGACTTCTTCATCATGACTGCCTCGGTTACCGGAATACTGGGTCAAGCGTATCAGATAAATTATGCCGCTGCTAATACTTACCAGGATGGTCTTGCGAGGTATCGTGTCGCTCTTGGCGAGAGAGCAGTGGCACTGGATCTTGGACTGCTGCTGACCGGCGGGCTCAGCCAAGATGCTATGGGACGGCTCATGAACCTTGGACATCTCATCCCGATATCGGAAGCACAAATCTGTGCAGCGCTTGAATATTTCTGCGATCCTGCACTCGACATGAGCGAACCTTCTGATGCGCAGATCATAGTTGGAATCAAGAGCGCGGCAGAAATCCGCATGGCAAACCGGAACTTACCGGATGGAATGTACCACCCTTCATGGAGGCAAACGTATTCCACCGCCGGCCGGCGGGTCAAAGAAAATGGGGGTGCAAGAGAAGAAACGAGTTTTGTATCGCGGATGCAGAAAGCTGAGTCCACAGCAGAGTCCGTCAAAATCGCTACCGAGGCAATCGTACAGCGTTTCTCGCGCATGCTTTCGATTCAGCCAGCAAACATCAACATCGAGGCGCCCTTCCACGTCAGCGGTGCTGATTCGCTGAGCGCTGTGGACTTACGGAACTGGATCAAGAAAACCTTTCGCGTGGATATCCCAGTGTTCAATATCCTTGGAGACACCACCGTATCCACTGTAGGACGTATGATCGCGGAGAAATGGTCGGAAGTATCAAGTGTTTGAGGTTAGCGGGCAAAGCGTAGGTGTATACTTTATGAATGTGTAATTGAAACCAACAAACATCACATTATTCAGAGAAAGTAGCAGTGCAAAAGCTGAAATCTACTCCTTCGCTCCTCGGAGGTAGCTATTGACACCTCGTCAAGTTTGTATGGGACTTATAACCCTGCTGCTCCGATACTTCTGGCTGTTTCGTTTGTCAGCTCTAAAAGTTGCATGTGCTCCCACAATCAGCCAGCTTGGTAATGCTGTTATTCGGCCCCGTTATCTCGTTGAGATTACCCGTCGGACGCTGGTTATAGCATTTGGTCTAGAGAACCACCTCTTCTGGTGGCGTTTTGCACCAAGCCATGAGGTACGTGTTAGGATCGTTATAGCAGATAGTACCGTAGAGGCACGTTCCAGTGAACATCTGATGGCCATGGATTATTGGATCCCATACTTGACCGCGAGCAAGTGGTGTCGCACAAGCGATTCGGTAAGATCGTGGGCCTGCTCCAAAGCAGTAAGATGCAATGAAAAGGGTTTGGTTCGCAGGCGCCCCATCAGCATGACGGGGACAGAGGTCGATAGGGTACAACTTTGGTTCGGGATGCTGCCACTTCTTCGCGAATCTTCCTGCACTGTCTGGCGCATGCTGGCTAGAAAAATGATTTATGGGTCAGAACAGCTTTTTCTGGTAGCGTTTGGTAGATTGGCCTTACCTAGAAAAAATGTCATCGCTCTGATGTGCGGCGAGTCCATGGTCATCCATGTGACGGGCGCTTACAATGATGGGCATGTAGAAAAGGACCTCCCAGCAGATGATTGACTTCATTCTTACTTGTGATGAAGCCTTATCCCCAGTCATCACGCCAAAAACTCTCAAGAATTACAGCACTATAATAACCTCCAAATGATATTCAGCTGTAAGGCATGTATTATATGCTGTTTTGAGGGCTGATTATGGTGAGAGTAGAAGCTCAAAGGAGAAAAGGAAGTAAGCGATAGCCACGTCATGGCAAAAGGTTTAGAGTTTCGTTATATAGACCGTGGCATCAGTATTTGCACCGATACCACAAACGGTGATCTTGAGTGCTGAACAGAAACAAAAAGCATGAAACGACTGCGCAGATCAAATTTATCCAGTCGGAGATTTTGGGAGGAGATCATCAGTATCCCTGACATCGTTGATATGGTGGTTGTACGACTGGAGTGGTACAACTACCTAGCTTACGACCCTGGGTAGATATGTTCCAGAAAGACCAGCCAAAACCTCCTTGGTGATGGATGTCACCTTCTCGCCATGTGTCGAGCTCATTCCTTCGGATTTGCGGCTCCATGGCGAAACCGTAGACAGTATGGGTACACTATTCACCCCCCTTTCTCAGAATAGTCCGGGGAAAGCGGATCGAACACGTCTCAGCAACCGCACTTGAGAGAGTCCGCTCTTCATTTGTATACGTTTAGGGGCGCTCTAGAAAAGCGCATGGACGGAGTAGTAGATCGAGAGCCTCGAGATCTAGATAGAACAAAGCGGAGGCGCTTCCATGTACCCAGTTAGCCGGCTCGTGCTTGCTTTGAAACAGGGCTGAGCTTCACTACGGCTCCCTCCGTTCATCCGACCAGATTATGTTTAGTGAAAGTGGCCTGAGGCAGAGCTTTGAACCATGGAAATACAAACCATGAAGCCAATGCTAGCATCGAGACTGACCAATCCTAAGTGATCCCGTCACTGAGGGTCGTAACGAGCGCCTTGTTCAATCTAAGAATCGGAAAATTTCCCCGATGTCTTTCGTACGTTACCTCTTGTGACGAACTCGTTATCCATGTCTGCAATCTGGGGGAACAGCCTCGCGGATCCCCAGTCACTTCGTTGTTACGCAAGGGAATTTTTTTTTTTTTGGGGGCACGAACGTGCAACCATTCACTATGAACCTAAGTACACTTTGCCATTGTAGCCACACGCACGTAAGTAAGCACAGCCGACCTGCACTTCAGCTCTACTTATCCGCCCAATAGCAGCTCATTGAGTCTTTGGCAGAAAGAAAAGAAGGTATAGTATGATACTGTTACAAAACTCAAACAAGCCAGTTGCAAGTTCCTCGCTGTCCCCCGTGTTGCGGCGAAAAGCGGAGGTGGGGAGCTGGTTGAAGTGATGACGCCGGAGAAATGCCAGCATGATTCCCAGATTCCACGTGTGCCATGCGCATGAACGTAATCGTTCCGATCCCACTACCTGGAGCAAATGCAAGGAGAAAGTGTTGTTTCAATTTGGGAGGATCATGTGAGGAGGTAGAGTTTCTGCGTGTTCTTTTGTGTATTTTTGAGGAGTGGGTAAGACGATAATGGAAGAGGCACATGACGCGTAAAGCTTGGAGTCAGCCCTTTAAGCGAAGCCAAAATACTCGCTGCCAGCCGTAAATGCAGTGTAGAGCTGCTTTCTCAGATCCTCGTAGCTCTCATATTCGGGTAGGTCAAGTTCTATTGGTAAATCATGTTTAGCTCCTGAACGTGCCTGAACTTCAGTAGGGGGATGAACTTACGGTTGAAGCATGTGTGGCTGCTCGGCAATCTCTCGGCCCTGCCAAAGTCGCGATGAATATTGAACTTGCTAAACCCATTCATGCCTTCGAGCTCCTTGAAGCCATTCAGTGGAACTTTGCTCGTGCCCGTCACAAACTGCAGCAGCTTCGCGCGTTCTTCCTTGTCGAAGCTACGGACAGCACGCCAGAACCACTGGATTTGCGGGGAAGTGACTGTGTAATTCTGGTACTCGGTGTTGTTCTTCCAGTCGTCAACGTCGATGTCGGGAAGGCCGGAGATGAGGAGCTCGAGTTCTTGCTCGTTGAAGATGGAGATGAGCTCGGCCGGGACGATATCATGGAAGCCTATTGCTTGCGTTAGCACTGGTCACTGGGTTGAACGAGGTGGGGAACAATGGACTTACCGGTTAAGAAGTGCTCAAGCTGTTCCGAGACAGATCCAATCATCTTGTGCTCAGTGACCAGTTGCACGTATTCACGCTTGTTCTCTTCCGTCACAGCAATGTTCCTACCGTTCTCAATCAGATCGATGGTGTTCTGGACGCCAAACTCATCAACCTGCACCGAAAAGGTTTCCGTGATGATATCGGTAATGTCGTTTTCCAGCATCCATCTCAAGCTCTTGTAGTAATCCAGATCCAGCGTCTCCATGTCCTTGACAGACACCGGCTTGCCGAGAATGCGCTTGTAGACCGCGCGACTGAAATGACAATCGAGGACACGACCCTCATAAAGGGCTTTGCCAATAATGCGACCGATGAATTTGAAAAACATGAGATGCTGGTCGTTGATGGATGACAGATGATTTGGATGGAAGGTCGTACGGTCCGAGGCGACGGACTGGAAGAGACAGTAGCTAGGGTCGAACATTTGACGAGAAAGGGCCTGAAACCATTCACGAGTGACACCGCCAGCATCAACACCCTCTTCGCCATGGAAACGGATGCTGAGTTTGCCAAATTTGACTTCGTCAGCCTTCTTGAAATATAGCTGCCTGAAAGAGTCGAGGAAAACAAGGTCGCGACGGACTTGAAGTTGCAGCGGCTGATGGCGGACACTTTGCTCGGGCGTGCGTTGATGGAGTCGTCGGTTGAAATAATTGCGCTTATTGTCAAACTCCAGCACCTTTGAGTTCTTGACCAGTAAAGAGAATGTGCCGCTCATGAGTTTAGGACTGTGGCGGACAAGATCATTGAGAATCTTGCGGTGGCTCTCCGTAAAATCGAAGAACAAACTTTGCATCTGCGACTCTGGAGCTGACGAGGAAAGACTGATATCTTTCGACAGAGTCCTGCTCAGAGGTGCATCCTTGAGTTTGGTGTTCTTGCACACCACCATGAAGGCCTCGATAAGTGGAGATAGTATCTGAGCAACATTGAACATGTTCTCACGCTGACGGATGGCGCTCAAGCATTTGCTGAGCTTATCCCATAAGCCCGTGAAGGTTGGATTGTTGTACAGAGTCGTCAAAATCTCCGATTTCTGTTCTGAACTGAGGCCATCTGCGTTTCCTCTCGGCTTCTCTTGTGCATCGGCACGCTTGGGATCGAAGAGATAGTCGAGTGCTGTCAGTACGCGCAGCAATTTCGTCTGGTCAGAGCTGGTCGGCGAGAACTTGGAAAGAGCCAATCCCTGCACATCTGTGCCGTTCTTAGCGCTTCCAACCTGTACAGTGAGTTCCTCGAGGTCTTTGCAAATAGCGTGCGCTAGATCCTGAGCAGACTTGATGAGTTCCTGGCCAAATATCTCCCGAGCTTCGCTGATATGCGAGAGATTGTTCATCAACGTTAATGTATCCTTGAAGGTCTTGCTGCTGCATTCGCGGGCAATAAGGATGTTGACGACGAGACGGAAGTTGTGATCAGGAATTTCTGGTGGCGCTAGGTCACGGTGTTTCCTACCCTTCTCCTCTGACTCTTTCGCGTCATTCTCCTTGTTTTCTATTTGTGCCGATGGGTCTGCTGCAGGAGCGTCCTGCATTGCGGCCTCGTTCGATGATTGGGCAGAGTTTTCGGCGGCTGCAGTATCGTTACTCGAAATAGCCAGGCGATTATCAGCCGAACCATCTGCTTGCTGTGATGACTGATTTTCGTCCGTTTCGCCGTCTTTCTTTTCTTCTACCTTCTTGTCTTTCTTTTTGTTCAGAAAAGCCAAGGAGTTTGTGACTGTAGTGAGCAAAGCCGCGAGCTGTTCCATGACACCTGAGCTCTCCGTGACCAATTTCCGATCGAGAAGACCAAGTAGAGCATTCACTGGATATCTAACTCCCTTGACCTCCTTGCCCTTGCCTTTTTTGTTGGGGCGAGCACCGCCGATGTTGACACAGCCTTCATGAGGAGTGAGGAAAAAGAATGGAATGTTTTGGTTGTATTGTGTCAAGAAGACAAGGATACCAAGACATTGCTGGACTACCATAAGGGGAGACGTGCTTGACTCTGTAGGAAACGGTTGCTGTCCAGTGAGCGTGCGCCTAAGCGGTGGCTGTGGCGTCTTTGGGGTTGTCGGCGGCTGCTTGGCTCTCAGAGAGAGGGTCGAAAAGCTACGCTCGACAGCACTCATATCGTAGCTGCCGTCCTGTAAGATTGATAGCAGTAGCGTGACGACCTCTGCGCGGTTCGTACGGTTCTCGCAGACATCCTTGAGAATACCCTGCACGCTATTCTTGAATGAACCTGAAAGTGGTATGAACATGAGGCGTAGCAGTGTCGCAACACCAGCTTTGTCCAGTGGCTGCACAACCTGACGTCGAGGCTGTTTTTCTTGCGCACGCTCGCCCTCACGGCCCGAGCGGAAAACTTCGCGGCCACCGAAGCGTGGCCGTCTCGCTGCCATGTCTGCAAATCGTTCATCACGTCTTCCACCATAAGCTCGTGCTTCCGCAGCAATTTCATCTGGAAGATGTGACAACGTCGTATCATCTTGCTCCATGAGTACGGCTTGCCTGAGCTCGGGATCAAGGGAGGCCAAGAAGCTGGCGGGATCCATTTCCTCAGCATGAGGCGGTGCGCCACTGGCAGCAACAGTTTGGCGACGCTGTGTCTCGCGCTCATGACGTCGACGGTCAAGCGCTTCTTGACGAAGCACTTCTTCTCGAATATCAGGAGGAAGCGCCTGAAGAAACTCTTGATCGAATTCGGTGGGTGGTTGACCGGATTCTGCAGCTCGCGCGCGCTGCTCGATGACCTGAGACTGCAGTACCTCTTCGCGGAGTTCTTCAGGCAAAGCTTCTAAGTAATCAACATCAATGCCAAGATCGGTTATGTCCAGCTCTTGACCGCGGAAGGTGTAGCTGATTCGAGGTCGCGTGTCCGAGGCCTCTGCAACTGCGGCTGCTTGACCAGAAGCCTCGGCCGATTGTGTTGACTCCACGCCCTCCATTTCTGTTGCTGCCTCCACTGTCTGTTCGTCCCCATCATTGTTTTCTTGTTCTGCCTGTTGCGCAGCTTCTGCTTCACGCCGGCGAGCTTCAGCCTCCTCCCGTTCACGAGCTTCTCGTTCTTCACGCTCCTTCCTCTCCTGCGCCTCACGTTCCTCTTCCTCTTTCTTTCTCCGAGCCGCTTCCGCTTCCTCTTCAGCCTTCTTTCTGGCTGCCTCCTCGTCGCGTTTCTTCTTCTCCTCGATGGCCGGCGGGACTAGGAGTTTGAGGATGGAATTGATGACACGCTGCGCCTTTTCCATGTAATCACTTCCAAACAGGATGCGAGCTTCGTTCTGCCACCGGGAGACTGTAAAGTCAATGTGAAACGCGACTGCAGTCTGTGGGTCATCTGCGTGAGGAAATATCTCGCGCGATCGATCAGGAGGTGCACCAAAGTAGAGTCCCAAATCGCGAGGCTGAGCACCGAGGCGACCAGCACCGCCAATTGGGCCGATCTGAAGAGAGAAATCGCGCGGTAATGCTAAAGAAAGTGGACTTGCCCCACTAAGATTTCCGATAATTGACTGAACGACGTTAAAGCCGTCGTTGGGAATGGCCATACCAGGGGACACTACAAAGCTGGGCCCGCCACCACGGCGGCTGAGCATTCCGCGCATTGGTTCCTCAAAGGCGTCAGGCGGGACAAGGCCGAGGCTACGTGCACTTCGTCTGTTTAGACCGTCACTCTCGGGATGGTTCTGACTTCGAAGCAGGGGATTCACGCCGTCATCGTTGCGTTGATTGGTCCGCGGTTGGTGTGAGCGTGAGCTAGAAACTAGGTCATTGTCAGTCCAGTCACTAACTGAAGGATGCAAAGCCGGTTCGGTCATACTGCCGAGGATGCGATCATCGTCCTGAGGTCGCAAGATGGCAAAAGGATGGCCATGGCGATGGTGATGATTGTGATGCGTAGAATGATGGTGATGATGTGGTCTATGGAGCAAGGTGGGCGGGATAGGCTGGCCGCGCCAGCCCCATGTCTCTACTGCATCGTCGAAGTCGTCTTCTGGCTGAGTGTTAGAGACATGTCCAGGATCAGACGTGGAGAGCCCTGTCAAGTCTTCCGCTTCGTCTGGAACGGGAGACCGCGGGGCATGCCTAGCGACAAGAGCTCCAGCGGTAGAATTGAGTCGGACTGGGTTGGGAAAGAAAACGCGAGGATGAGAGAATGGGGGCAAACCTTCGAATACCATCCCGTCGCCCTCATCATAGCCCTCTTCGTCGTAGTCACCTTCATCTTCATCTTCATCTTCTAGTAGTAGATTAGCACTCTGCCAAATGGAAGATCCTCGAGCCCTTGGCATACCTTCTTCTCCATCCGGGGCCATGTCTTCGGCAAAATCCTGATCAATATCTATGTCCATGTCCACTTCGCCATTCATAAGCTGACTGATCATTTCTTGAGAATTAGCCGTCTCTGCTAAGACTTCAAAGACTCCAGCAGCAGAATGGTGCTGTTCAGAAGATACATCTTCATCTCCATGGTCATGAGGCTCATAATCTGGATTATCTTCCTCCTCCCAATCTTCATCATCGTTTTCGTCTCCCCCGATTTCGATGATGGGGTGAACATCGCCCGGATTTATCTCGAGTTCGACGCCATCACCATGGTCATCCTCGTCATCGTCATCATCCTCATCCTCGTCTTCTATGGAATCTTCACCAGCGTCTTCACCGTTGGAAGTTTCGCTTTCTCCCTCAGAGTCCGACTCATCCGTATCGTCTCCCTCGTCGATGACTTCAATGCCCACATGGCCATGTAGGCCATCCGCATCGCCCATACCCTCTTCGTCGTCGTCGCTAACGGGCTCGTCTGGATCGGGCTCTTCCGCATAGTCCATCTCCTCTTCAAAGCCGCCGTCATACATCTCATCGTCATCTTCGTCCTCGTCTTCATCGTCCCCTGACGGCTCCGACTCATCCTGAGCGACTGATCCCATGAGACCCAGCATAGAGTTACGGAACAAGTCTGGAGTTTCTTCTCGAAGGTCATCGGGATCTGTGACGGAGGACGCAGTAGAGATTTCGTCCTCATCAGCGGTCTGGACAGTTGAGGACGATGAAGCGTCTGACGTCATGTTACGGTCGTATACTTTTTGAGTCAGCAACTTAAGCGGCAGGAGGATGTGTTTAATAGCAGTGCGGGCGTCTGGGAAGTTGAGGTCGATATCAGCAATTGAGCTTGTAAATGCTGAGATGAAATTCTTTTCAAACATGATACGCCCGAGCTGGAGCCGAGAATCTGTGAAAGCCTCTGTTGGAGAGCTCTTGGTCGCATTTGCTTTATCTGTCAGCATCTGCTCGAATGTATCCGCCAAATCCTTGAGCCGCGAGTACTTCATCTCGAGAGGCTCGGTCGAAGCCATGGCGTCGCGATATGCTTTCAGAGCATGCTCTAGGACGAATTTACGGACAAACATCAGTTCAGGCTCATCATTGGTACCTTGTCGATCTCGCTCAACCCAACGCTCGCTCGTCTTCGCACACAGCGCAACGACGACAAACATGGCCCAAGAAGATGTTTGAGCCTTCTTTTTCTGTAACAACGTACTATGCGGCCCAAGGGTTCCTGTGGGAATTAGAGCATTCAGTAGGTAGTTGAGCACACCGGAACGAGGTTTTGACGGAGTTGTTGCTTGTGGATCGGCCTTTCGGGAAAAGTTGATGAATTCAACCTTGGCGCGATTGTAGGAGCCAAGAAGCTCTGTTAGGCAGTACAGAATGAAGCAGCGGTAGACGTATATGGAATGGTCCTCAACTCTGAAAGCCACCTTGTCGGACTTTTGCACAAGGGTCTCAGGCGGAGATGGCGTAGAAGTATCGGACTGGGGGACAGGGGTCTCGTCGCTTGTCATTTCGACATCACCTTGGCTCTCTGATGGCTCGGGAACGGCAGGCTCCTTGTCATCCACGTCTTTATATGTGAGCAGTTCACATAAAAGGTAGTGAATCACGCCATCTGGATTCTCAACTGCAGGCGGTTTCATTTCGGTCGTCTTTGAGCGATCGTCACTTTGTTTCTGCTTTGTTTCCGTCGCATCTTCATTAGCATTTTGCTTGTCCGACGATTCAAGAGTTTGAGCTTCGGTCGAAGCCGTGTCAACCTCCGGTTTTTTCAGCATCAGCAATTGGGGCCGTTGGCTCTCGTCCCACTTCACGAGGGTGGTGAGTTCATTTGTGACTTCGACGAAAATGTTTGGTTCGCGGATGATTAGATGACAAAGGTTGCGAGTGTAATGAGTTGTGTCAAGTCTGGGTTGTCCGCGATGACCGGTCTCGAAGGTGTTCCTGATGTCGCTGCGCATGACCTGTCGGATTGTTTCCTCGTCTTCCACAACGTGCCGCAAGATAATTATAAAAGCCGACTGTAACCTGTCGTTCGCTACACCCAGTTGTCGGATCATTAAAAACAATTTCTGCATGCAGCCTTTGGAACCGAGCAGCTTTGCGAGCGGCCGGTGTCGCGTCAGGATGACTAGGACGCGAAGAGCCGAGAGAGCCAATGCGTCGTCCTTGCGAACTTGCGGGAGTATCTGAATCAAGGCATGGAAGAGCTTCTCCTTCTCCTC
This sequence comes from Bathelium albidoporum, assembly GCA_021031095.1. Lineage (NCBI taxonomy): Eukaryota > Fungi > Ascomycota > Dothideomycetes > Trypetheliales > Trypetheliaceae > Bathelium > Bathelium albidoporum. Next base: position 103,972 of record JAGFVP010000020.1, on the reverse strand, counting down.
GAAGGGTACCGGATCATGCTCAAGACGAGCAAGGCTGTTATCATCGTTCGTAGGGTCCTCGGGGCTCCAGGTAATCCTTGCGGGCTGTTCGTCCTGCGCCAAGACGCGCTCAATAATGAGCAGTACCGGTCCTACCCAGGTTGCTGATTGATCTGGCTTAAGTTGCGGGATTCTGACAAAGCTGAGCAGCATAGAAAACCGTTCAGTAAGCTCAGCTCGAGCAGCCTCGTAAAAAAGCTTGTCCTGAACCACCAGACCAAAAAGATGGGCGTACGCGGCAACCTTTTTGCCATTTGCCGGGAGATCCTCTTCGGGCAGCGAAAGAAGCGATCCTATCAAAGATAAAGCGATCTCGCTACGCAGCGCTGACGAGTCGCCAGTCTTCGTAATGGCTGCAGAAATGAGCTCGGCCAAATTGAATGAGATATCTTCATGCAAATCAACAACATCAAGGCACCGATCGATTAGGTTCTTGCGAATGAGCGCGCGTTCCTCGTCGAGATCCTCAATAGTGGTATGTTCCGGTAGACCGTTGTTCTCAGCGCTTTCGACCTTCGGTGCTAGCTCTGATGGATGGTCGACTGAATCTGACGGGCCTGGTGGAGTCGAATTGTCCAGTCCGGAAATGTAGGTGTCCACATCCATACGAAAGTCCTCGACGCTGCTTGGACCATCAGATTCTAGGCCTAGACCAGGCACATTAGCGGTGACATTGCGAATGACCTGCTGGACTGCTTCTTCCATTGCCTCTGCTACAGCTCGGTCGCCATGAAGGACGTGGATATTATGGTGATCGTCTCCAGATGGCTCAACGTCCATATCGCCAGATCCCGTTGGTGCGGATGCGGACGCCGATGGATGATCTCTTTGTATCGAAGAGCCTTGCTGAGGTGCAGAAGATGATTCTGCGCCGCTTTCTGACGGTGAGGGTGGCGGTGGCATAGGTGCTTCCTCACCGGCAGGTATCGGGTAGCGAGCTGCACGAAAATCTTTAGTAGCTTGATCGCAATAATCTTCGGCCCACCGGTAATTCTCATAGCACCGGAAGAAGGCTTCTTTGACGAGATCCTCTTCGTAGCCCTTCTCCTTCAGCATATCAAACATCTCTCTTCGATTGATCTTCCATAATCTACGAGGAGCTTTCGTTCGTCGGGGAACCTCTGCCGGACGTTTGAAAGCGCCCTGCTCGCCTTCGCCCTCCAGTACTGTCTTGAGCAGCTCTGTCACAGTAGTGGCGAGTGACATGTTTGCCTTTTCCATGAGATTTGATTCCCAAATTTTTCGGACCGATGGCGTAATTTCCTTCCGCAAGTCCACGGCAAATTGGGCTGCCAAGAAAAAGTCTGGCTTGTCCCGATCATGGCTCGGTCTGGAAGACATTGCTAGTGTCTGCGTGGCATCGGCGAGGTTTTTATGGTCAACTACTGAGGCATAGAACTCCAGTATCAGCTTCATACCGACGACAGCAAGTCGCGCGTCCGTCCATGTAGTATTTTTGACATCCAATTCTCCCAGATTCTCACTCGCCTGCCTGTGGAAAATTTCCAGAATGCTATTCAGTTCTCGCAAACCACCTTGATCCTTGAAGGACTGTAACACCAGGGTTAGAGGGTGCGGGCGAGCGCGTTCCCGGGTTCCCTCAACCAGAACTTCGGTGAGTTGAGAGATGGCAAAAATTTCGTAAGAGAACTGCATAGACTCCTGGATTTTCAAGAGACCGAGCACAGCTTCAGCTATTTTATCCGCCACCAGTGCTGCATTTTGCTTTTGGTATTGCTGCAAGTCCGCCTGATGGGAGTTGCGTCGGCTTGGAGGAAGCAAGGTTGCCCCTAAACCACTGAAAAACTTCGTAATCATGATGGCCATTTTGCTCATCACGTGACGCAGAGTCAGGACATTTTTGAATGCAGCAGTTTGCTTCCACGTCCTGTTCTTGGCAAGGGACGGCCGCCGAGTGCCGTTGCTGGTTTGTTGAGAAGGAGAAGTGGCCGAAGTATCGTTGCTCGAGGGCTCCGGTTCAGATGGAGATTCGGGATCTCCTATGCCAAAAGCTTGCTCCGCTTCTTTGCTGCTTAGCCGAAAATGTCTAACCCTCGTGGCCTTCTCCCAGGTCGGAGAAAGGCTCTCTTGTAGAAGTATCTCTTCCCAGATGCAGCTGCGCTGTAGTTTTCCAAGGTCTTCAACCAGCTGGATGTACATGTCCGCAAGGTTCACTTGGGTGAAAACGTACTGAGTCGGGCTACGCTGTTGGTATGGCTGGGCGTGAATGACGAACTTGAGAGTTTTGCAAAGCTGGCGCAAGGAGACCAGGGCTTTTACGAGACTGGTGCCGTTGTCTTTTAGGCCCGAGTCCTCAAGAGAGATGTTGGAGTCATTAGATTTGCCTGGCTGGGTTCTGGAGATGAAGAAGCCGCGCTCCCGTGTTTGATTAAATTGAGTGAAGGGCTTGAGTTGGTCTACAGCTGATTGCGCGCGACGGAGAAGGGATGGTACGACCAGATGAGGTTTTACTTCGACAAGCGTTCGGACTGCGTCCAAAAGGGGCTCGTTCGCTTCCGATGAGTCGTAGTCATACGGCAGACATGGATTTGTGAGGAAATCGAGCAGATTCTCAACTCCGTAGGCAGTGAAGAAATATTCTACAGTGCGCTGATTGCTACCAAAGAATCCAGCTAAGAAGTTAGCCACATTCGAAATGTACTCTGCGCTTGTTGGCGAAGCTTCTTCCTCCACGACTTCGTCGATTGATACGGCCTGATTTGCATCATCTTCATTCATGTAAGACGGCGTGGCATCCTGCATATCAATATCGTCGCCCTGCGACGGCGAGCCTGTGGACTTATCCTTGCCGGCTAGCCTCTCCCGCTTGGACAAAGGTCCTTGTGGGCCCTTTAAGGAAACCCGGCCACCAGCAACCATGAGTCGACCATCCTCTCCCTCAAACCAGAGCTTGGCTCCAACACCCTGACGTTCTGCTTTTTGAAATAACAGGATGTTGACGTGCATGATCATATCTTTTATAGCGTTCATGATCTTGTCTTTGAGCTGGGGATGGTGGCGAACCATTTCGTCGAACTGACTGCCCAAGTGACTTGGCGTTGGCCCATCGTTGGTCATGGCCATGGCCTTGACATGATCGGGGTTCTCGAAAATTTCGAAAAAGACGTCAAGAGCGTTGGACTTTTGAAACAGCTTCTGGCCGTTTTCGTTGAGACAGATGGCCTCGAATGCGTTTGGCACGGTTATCATGGCTTCCGGGCTCGGGAGTATCCCAGGCGCCAGGTTGTCCTTACGAGGGTGATGTAGTGCAACAACTCTATTCCAAGCCAATCTCGATCGGCTGCTCTTCTCTGATAAGCCATGGGAAGCGGTACCATTCGATATTTCTTGGGAGCTTTGCGAAGAGCCTTCGTTCGACGACTCTTCGGAATTTTCGACTATCGACTTGTCAGAGATGACCTCCAAGAAGGCTCGACTAAGGCCCGCCTCGGCGATTACTTGGTAGCTGGTTGGTTCGTGATGGATAAAGTTGCTAACGATTTGGACGGCACTGCTCCAGATATTTGAACCGTAAAGCCTAGGGTTGCTGATGACCGTTCGAAGTGCACCAAGAAGCTGAGACGAGTCTATCAAATTTCGCAGCATGCGGTCGAAGGTGCCTCCACTGTTGCTCATGAAACGGTTGATAACTTTGAACAGCCATTTCAGTGTCTGCTGCTGGTAAAAGGGTATCTTCCAGTCCATTGACGTCGTCTTATCTGAAGCACGCATGCCCTTGCCTTCAGTAACACCCTCGCGTGATGCCTCAACTTCATAGACAACTAGATCGGCGATGACGTCGAAGCCAGATGCGTTGATCAAAGATTGATATGCATCTCGTACATTATGTACAAAGGTGTCTAAAAAGTTCAAGATTTTCCCATACGAGCGCTCGGCCTTGTCTGTGCGAAGCTTGAGGATGTCCACAAGGATGTTCAGGACACCTGCAGAGACCATCTGCTCGGCGACTGAGCGTGAATTGTGGGTGGAACTGGGAAGGGTGATCAAGAGGGAGAACAAGGCGTCGCGCCACTCATCTTCGCTGGGATCATCTCCGCTCGTCTCGGAGGCCATCTGTGCAGCTGCTTTGCGCATGACATAAAAGAGCACACCGTGATTGACATTCACGTTAAGGGCTGCAGTCACTTCGTTTGCCTTGTACTTTTGTTTCCCCAGCGCCTCTAGAGTCTGAAATGCGATCGTCTGCAGAGCCATGGGAATTGGCTTATCTTCTTCTGCAGAGGGCCGGATGAGCTGGACCAGTTGCTGTACAACTTGTAGCTGACGAGGGTAATCTGAGTCTGGTTGCGCGACCTTTGCCTGAAAGTCTGCTTCGTTATAGAGACAGGCCAGGTTGGCGACAGCAAGCAGACGGATAGCGACGAGATCTTCACGTGCAGCAGGGGAGGCGATCATGGCGTGTGCGACACGGATGCGACCGAGCAGATCGTACTGCGAGTTTTCGGGAATACCACCAAGCTTTGAGGCAACAAGATTTTCCATCGTATTCCGACTAACCTCTGTATAGGAGATGTTGATAGTCTTTTGGGCGTTGACACGTGTAGCTTCCGGAGAGATAGGCGTGGTGGCCACACCATTCGCTTCTTCCACGGCTGCAGACCGGTTCGGGGCTGCGTGCCGTGGAGTAGGAAAGCTTGAAGTCCGACGAACTGGTGTGGGTGTCGCAGGGGAAGCTGGGCCTCCAGCATCCCGATTTGACTGTGCGTTCTGGCCATTGGTATGTCCTGCCTCGTCATAATAGTTGAAGCTAACATAACCCCACTCTTGCCATACTGTCGAGTCGTTTTCTTGGATGATTCTTGCCAAATCAGCAGGATTCACATTTCCCGTGGACTTCGTCGCGATGGGTGATTCGGGCGTCTTCTCTTTTCCTTTGATTGTGGGTGTACCCGTAGATACTGGCGTCACGCTGGGTCCAACAAATGGAGACGCTAGCTTGAGGACTTTGTCTTGGCTTATGTTGTAGAGGTTTATGAGTAAGGCACGGCCAGCCTGTCCACGGGCGCGAGTGGCATATCGCTGTGCCAGGCGATAACATAGCCAAAGCGTTGACTTGAGCAATGACAGAGAAGTCGTGTTGAGCAAGTCATTGAGATAAGCGCTGCTTGAGTATAAACTCCGATTCCCGCACTGCTCGAATAACAGCCGAGTGAACGACAAGATGTGTTCGACTAATTCTCGGTCGCCTTGATCACCGAAGCCGGTGTTGAATAGGGTGGTCTCGCTTGGCGTTGCTAAAGGCGCTGGCCCCACCGCATCCCCCTTGAGCAACAGGCGGCAAGCAAAAGCTTGCGTCTGTGGTCCCTTGTTCAGGCCATACTCTTTAATGAAAAGCTCGAGGATATGATCGAAGCGGTTGAGCAAGGGAATCCAGTGATAGAAATCGCCTTTCGGAAAAGGCCAGCGGCGAGGAAATGAGGAGAGGTGGGCGGGAAGCTGGTAGAGCGGTGCTTCTGTTGATTTTTTTACGAATTCGGCAATATGTGGAGACTATCGGATGATCAGTAATAAGTTCGTCCCAGCTACCGACAAAATGATGAGCTCACCAGCGAAGCCTCGTGCTTGTCCGTAGCTACCTTTACTATCCTCCCCATAGTCACAACTGCTTCTCAAACCACCGAGCTCCTTGACATCAAGCTGGTTGATGAAGTGGAGCCAACAAGTGGTCGGGGTCGGTTGAGCAGAGCAGTGCGGCCGAATGTCAGCGGAAGCCTTGCGAACTTTGGTTGAAGCGGCGATTTGCGGGTGAAGTATAAAGCTTCCGTTGTCGGCAGAAAGTGAATAGGGCGGTAGACACAACGGTGCCTGCAAGCTTCGGACAGGGGGTATCAAGAGTCGAAGAGATGAACGCCTAATATTCTGCAAGGACAGTCGTAAAGGGTCGTTGACGAAAGTTATGGTTTGTGCGTGCAGCGCGATCTCCGGTCGAAGCAGGAACGGTGCAGGTCGTTCCTGGCCAGGATCGAAGATGTGCGGGCACTATCCGTGAGACGTTTGCTGAAGCGGTGTTCGTAGAAGGAGACAGAGATACTAGAGGCACGCAGTGGATGGAGGGTGGGTGGGTGTGGAGAGAGGTGAAGCTCCAGCGGATTTATGGAGGCACAAACGAAGTCCCCAAGGCGCGCGCGGTGGAGCACATCGCGACGCCCCCGACCGCACCTACACGTCACTCGCTTCCGCTCTCTGCTCCACCCTCACTCACCAGTCACCACATGACTCATTTTCAGAGGTATCCAACATCTGTGCGGACCTTGTCGAGTATCACCAAAGCAAAATGGAAGAAAAAGAAAGAGGATATGACATCCTGGGGATGGTGGCGGAAGCATACTACGTATGTGGGAATAGCTCAACGTGAGCAACATGGACTTGCAATAAGTAACGATGCCGTGAGAGATCAATGGAAGCGAGGCCTCTTCAAGATAAAGATACCATTTTAGGTAACTATACGAGGATAATTTGTGAAAGCGTTAAGGATGAGTATCGATCTTCCATCCCTCCGCCCTTAAGAGTTAGATAAACTAGCAGTTTTCGAGCTACTATCCGGCCCATTGAGGAAGACCACTACGAAAGGGGGCGGGGAGATGACAATCTTGCATTTATACGCTCTCAAATGCAATATCAGACCAGCTTGCGAGCCGTCGAGCTTTATGAACATTCAATCGTTCCTTTGAGCTCATTGGCCAGGTCTTTTTCACCTTCACCCTCTACGCCGCTGCACATACCTGCTCAATTATGCCACTCGTGACCTCTCTCTGCATCTCCCGTTTTCCGGCTTCCTTATCTACCTAGGCCCGTCTTGTTGTTACTCGTTCTTGCTTTCTTCACCGAGGCATTGCTGCCCCTCTTCGGAGCGGAAGGTGCTTTCCGCTTCTTCGGCCCCTTCTCCACTCCGTCCCTTTCTTGCCTCTTCTCTACTGCCGCCTCCTCGCATGCGGCCGGTACCAGGGGCGAAGATGCTGTCGGTTTGTTCGCCCTCTTCTTCGCTGCACGTCCGTTTCCATTCGGCCTCTTCGCTCCCTCTCCATTCCCGTTCCTTTTGCCCACCCCGGCTGCCTCGCTCGCCAACCACGCGTCTCTGCATCTGTTCTGTCCGCGATTTTTCCTTGCTTCGGCACCTCTCTTTGTCATGTCTCGTCGCATAGTCTGATCGTTCCCTGCTGCGACATGATCCTGGTTTGCCTGACGAGGCTCCTGCGCTCGCTTTTTGGCCCTTGAATTTAGACACGGAACCAGACTCGCGGGAGACGCTGGATACTGGAACAAAGCAAAGTAGGTCCCTTCCCGAAAGCCGCGCTTCTTGCGCTCGATATCGGCGTTGGTGTCGCCTGGGCGGACGGCAATGAAGACCGGGTTTTCCTGCGGGCTGAGTAGGCGAACGGGTACGGTAGGACCGGGGCTGTCGCGGGCGGTGCGCGATATCATAATCAGCGCTTCCCCGGCAGCAGATTCGTTGGATGAGCGAATTTTGGGTGGTGAGGAGGTTGGTGGCGTGACGATGGAGGTGTGATTACTTGTGAGCTGTGTGAGTGAGGGCGAACGCGCCCTCGGGAGACCCTCAACCGAATCCACAATTTGGAACCGTTCCTGAAGCATCAGTCTTTCTCCGGGGGCCGCTTCGAACCGAATTCCAACGAATTTTGGCGCCCTTGTTCTATAGCCAAGAGAATCTTGATCAATAAATATCGCGTTTCCAGTCGCTTTGAAGGGTTCTAAACTCTTGACTCGAAGCTCGCTTTTTCCTGGATAGGCTTCGAGATGATCAAGTGTTACACTGATAGGCTCCGTGGCGACTTATGCCTGTGAGGTGCTACTCCAAAATTGATTTGGACCGGAACTGGAGCTGGGTAAGCAGTAATGTATGATTTGTAGGATTTCGAGAGTTGCAACGCAAAGTTGAGAATAGGAATATTGCGCAGTTGGGCAGTATGTTTTGATAGGCGAAACAATAACAGAGAAATTCTTTGAATTACGGTTCAGCGGAAATCCATCCATCTCTCACACTATGACGCGGCGAGAATGTCAACTTTCGTGATAACCATGGTTTGGGTTCTGAAAAGCACTTAGCAGAAAGATTGAAATCACAACGTCTCAATTTCAGTAGAACACCTAGGCCTAGAATGTTTACCTAACTTTCATGGCAAAACCAGTTGCTCCGAAATGCTTCCAATATCATCTATATTAGCTCCTCAGTCTATGCGCCATTTCCCAGGTCGACTTCATGATTCCTGAGAGGAGATGACGGAGTCCCATCAAATAGCCCACAACTGACGAACCCATACACAGTAAGTTCCTTGAGCCATGGTAGCTCCACGAGGTGGGACCACCTGTAAACTTTCACGCTGCCAACTGCAACCCATGCAGTGCACGTGATCATCCGAAGGTCTGCGCCGCCGGTGGCGATTTTCCATCCCAGATCATCGGCTTCCCATCAACACTCGATCCACCTCCTGGTGTCTCGACGGGCTGTGGCGGCGACATCGGCTTGCTGCCTTCGCCCACGGTAGTTCCTCGTGCTCGGCTTCCCTTCTCCCTGAACGTGCTGACCGCCGGAATATCTGCCTTGAGTCTCTCCTCGACCGTCGAGTAGGCCTTCGGGGTCAACTTGATCAGCGTGTGGAGCGGGACTTCCATCCAGGGACTGCGCTCTTGAGGCACGTTCATGAAATATGCGTAAATGCAACGCAGAATGGCTTGGTGCGTGACAATGAGAATGTTCTCGCTGCGCTCCAGTTCCATGATGATCGGCTCGAGCCGGATCACCACGTCTCGATAACTCTCTCCGCCCAAATACCGGTAATTGTACTTGTCTTCGTCTCGTTGCGCAAAATCCTCAGGATATCGCTCCTCCACTTCGGCATAAGTGAGCCCATCGCACACACCACTGTCAAGCTCGTCCAGTGCTTTCCATTCAAGCTTTTCAAATTGTAGAAACCGGGCGGTCTGGATGGTGCGCTTGAGGGTCGACGTCCATACGGTAAGAGTGCGGTCGCCCGCCGATTTTTGGACGAGGCTTGGTAGGGTCTTGGCGTAGGCTTCGCCTCGGGAGGAGAGCGAGGCATCACCACCAAGAAGTCCAGCAAGATTATATTGCGATTCGCCATGCTGTGCAACGAAAGATCAGTGTGGGAAAAAGGTGAATCCATCGGCAATGGAGACATACGCGAGAAAGCCAGATGCTACGAGGACGGATGTGCAAGTTCATGAGATAGTACACTACACGACTTTGAAGATAGTCGCGAATCTGATTGATGACAACCTGATGCCCAACGTTGATGAGCTTGACGTACGTGAGATCCCGCTCATCTTCGTCAATTGTCTGATAGACCTTTTCGTAATTGCGTATCCGAGTCCGAAAATCCAACGCTGCCATTTCAGGATCCTGTCCTGTATAATCTGGACTCGTTGTCTTCACCTCCAATATGTTCTGCATGATGAGGTCTTCGTCATCACATTTCGACTCGACAAACAGGGTTTCAATGTTTTCCGCCTGGCATCTTTCCTGTATCCACCTCCTGCGCGACTTGGTGCTATTTGTGGCATCGAGGATTGCGACCAGACCTCGCCCCTCGGCAAACCATTTACACATGTCATTCACAGCCGCTTCGGCGGCAGCTTTCCGCAATCGTTCGCCTTCACTATTCGTAGTATCGAAGAACTCGGCGGAAGGAGTCGGAGTCGCATGCCGTCGATACTGACCAACATTGAAGTTTTTGGCCGTGATTGATAGCCATCCTAAATAACGTACGACTGGTGCAGAGCTCATTAGCAAAGCAAATACTTGGGAGTGGAGTGTGCAATCCCGCCTACTCTTCTGTGCAATCAAACTTTTCCCGCGCGCCGGCAATCCAACCATCACGACGCATATTCGCGTATCCTCTGCCTGAACACCAATGCTATTAGTTCTCTTGGAAGGAGAAAGGAAAGCGCCCGTGGGCACTCTCGCCATCTCAGCCCTATAGGGCTGCTCCCCGTTCGTCGCCATGTCGGAAGCTCGGTTTGCCAAGCGGGTCTACCGGCAGTGTGGAGAGATGGATTATTTGAGAGATCCAATGAAGCAACTGCAATCCTACTTCACTCGCTGCTTTGTGGGGAAGGTGGGAGAAGCCCAGAAAGGAGATGCTTGCTGTGGGCGGAGCACCACGCTTGACTGTTATTCTCAAGATCGAAAAATCGTCAGAGCCCAAAAAGGGTCGGGGAGAAAAGCTTGTAGGCGAAGAAACGCGACCAAAGATCCACTCGTTTGACTCAAACGGTAGCTCGGTTGCCTTCAGGGACTGGTGTAGAGCTCAAATTGGAGGTATACCAAGCTCGAACGTGCTGTAGGTTGCTATCCGGGAAGCCGACGCCAGTTGCTCGCAGTCGGAATGACGCCAATTGGCCCATCCTACTCTGTTTGGGAGCAGCGGTTCGCTCGAGGCCTTGGATTGGTAGGAGCGGGGGCGTGGCAAGCATCCGGAAGCAGAGGCTTCGAGGCTTCTTGGAGCTCTAGAGGCCAATGGTAGATTTGGCTGCGCTCGAAGGCGTTCTGCACGTCTGGCAAAGCTTTTCACCCCAATACACCGCCAACTGCTGCATTGCCAGCTCCCTGCAAGACAGAAATGGCCGTGTCGCGTGCTCTGCATATGACGAGATGGCGCCGGTTGTCCCTCGCCGACAACCGGCAGAGAGCCGATAAATCCCGAGATAGGTCCAGTTCATAGTGTAATGCGCGCTGTGCCTCTTTCCAACCAGGCGACGACGGGGAGGAACAGGGAAAAAGAGTCGACTTACACTCCCTATCGATATCGTGTACGAACTCGTACGCCCGCGCATCTTGGCAAGATGGGTCTCACCACGTCCGCTCCGCCGCTGGGGGTAAGTCACAACCTTGGCGGCCCCTCTTGTCCGGTAGGGGAAATGGCAGCGCGCAGAGAGCAGAAAGCGTGGAATGATGTTCAGGAATGGAGCAAAAAGGGGCAAAACTCGCTGGCAACAAGCTGAACAATCCTACGAAAATATCATCGGAGAAGCGTAGCAATTTCCACCATTTTCGGCAATGACGTGGACGCGTCCAAGGCTCCTATTCGCTCGCCTGCTATCTTGCCGTCCGTGGTCGCTGTGACAAAATTCGTGAAAAAATCTGCTGGTGACCCAACCTTACCCCCCTCCCCCCTTTCGGCCGGCGATACCTACCTCTTCTCCTTAGCTTGTTCTTGGGCTACCTGGCAGAGGAAACAAATGCTGTTGTCCCAGAAAATGTCCATGGCTTTTGATCCAGTAAACAAGATATCGGGGTACAAATCCCGGCCCATCAAATCAACGCATGATCAGACGAATCTTGGGTTTGAAAACCAAACGGCTTAATAAACAAAAAGCAACTTCAAAAGGCGCGTCATATCCGTCCTATCTTAAGTTCCCTTCGGGGCAGGGATCTTGATGCCCAGGAAGTCGGCGAAGGGGCTTCTAGCCACTTTGCAATTGTCACCAGAGAACATTATTAAAGCTCTACTAATTTACAGGTACCTAAGGTAGAACGATGGCTGTTTCTGACGAAACTCTTTCGCCACCACGTCGCTACGTGGCTCGCGTAAGATGTGCCTTGTTGGGCTATGGCAATCTACAGGGCTGGATTGCGCACTCCCTTCCGGGCAACGGAATATGCTGATAGATATTATGGAGAACTCGTTGGCTGGATCTGTGCTTGCGGAATCTGTACGGGCTGCTTGCACATTATCCATTGGCAAAACACCAACAAGTTTCCTTTCCAATGGGGAAAGTCCACAAGGATGAATGTAAGGAATCATCAGGTGAGCTTCCTCAATGGTGAATAGCAAGCAAGATATTTGAAGCCTTTGCCAGCCGGTGTACGTGTCAAGCAAACCGCACGTGCCCGGTGTCTGTCCATCATTCTTTCCTTGCTACGCCAATGGGGACTGCCTCTTTCTTTAAAGCACTTGACTTTCTTGCCCACAACGCAGCGTTTCAATGCTCGTGCTTAATGCCTTCCCGCTACCAAATCTCGTGATGTCCTGCTCCTCCAGGACTTTTCACCATGAGCTTCGTGTACTCTTTTGACGCGAGCCTGCCTCCGACAAGATTCACCCGGCTTGTCCACAAATTGCAGCGCACAAAAGCAAGAGCATGCATGAGGAGGAACCAGCCCAGCGCGGTCACGATTCTGATCAGCTCGAGTGCTAGAGTTGCCATTGTCCCCCTCTTAAACGTAGTCGTGTAACTAGGTAGGTCCAGTTTGGGTGGAATGACTTTCACAATATCCTAATTATATTCTCATGCCGGCCCGAATACACAATCGAACGCTTCATCACATAAGCTACCTCTGTCCATCAGCTACAATCACCCTTTGGAAATAGATTGTGCCTTCCATGCAGCGCTAAGTTCTTCCAGACACGCACATAACAGGCCTATGCAAAGATCTCGCAGTTTGCAAGATAGGAGGCGCTTGCCTTCGTCGACTTCACGTGTGGCTCCATCACTACTCCTACACCTACCTTTTCCGGAGCAGCGTTTACGCTTTCTGTACGGTATCAAGGCCAAATTAGGTCCACTCAATGTGCTACCCCCGTTCCAGTCCGTACTCCAGGAGCTGCAACAGGATATCGAAGACCTGGAAGCAGTCGTACAAGACTCCAATCCTCGATCTCCGAGGCGTCGACGACCAGAGGAAAGACAAGCCCGCATGTCCGAGGGCCAGGAGCCAACAGGAGATACCATGTCTGGTGCGTTGCCAGCGGATGCCACACCACGGCCACCTCGTCCCGAGCGTACACCGCTCGTACGCAATAAAGCATCCACTGAAGCCTTACGAGAGGATATCAGAGGCCACTTGATTGCTGCAGCTAAGCACAGAGACGCCGAACCGAAGCTGAGCCAGATTTGGCGCAAAGGCCCTCGAGCTTTCATTAACGACATCATCCGCAGAGAGGTGGGCCGAAGACTGTTGGACGGGGAGGAGATCAGAATATTGGACAAAGACACAATTGCTTTCCTTGACAAAGAGCTCAGGACTACCTCGCTCCGACGTGAGGACGGTCCAAGCGAGCAACGAAGAAGGCCCAGCCGTCGGGCCAGTTCACGGTCAAGAGAAGCAGGATGGGCGCGAAGCAGAGTTAGGGACTCACCCATCCAACGCACAGACTCCACGAGCAGCAGTTCTGTCTCAAGACCTAACCGACAATCTTCTGCTCCGTCGGCGCCCTCAACGGGCAGGGCCATGCTCGACGGCCCAACCTCTGCAGATGCCTTCTCTCAATTTCCGCCTTCTCACCAAAACCAAAACCATAACCGCCAAAGACTCACGAACTATGGTAGAAACGAGATCAGGCACGTTCGTTATGGCTCCGGTCCCACCCCGACCCAGCGAAGCGAGACGGATTCTCCTACTTCGGGTTATCGCACGATAGATACAAGTCGTGATCAACGATCGTCTTTGACATTGAGAAGAGAAGCGCAGGACCATATCAGTCCTACGCAAGATGTGGATGCAGACATCCGCAATCGACGTTCTCACATGAGCAGCGTTGTACCAACAGAGGCAAGGTCCACTATCGCATCGACAAGGAACTTACCTGCCTGGACCGAGGCAGAGGATAGCGCGACTGGTCTTTCTGTGAGTGGCGATGACGAGGAAACTGAGCAGGGAGATGGTGATGCAGGTAGGCGGGGAAGGCTGAAAAATAAGAAGCGAGTGAAAGTGACCGAATCAGAGCGGAGAAACTTTTACCAACTTGGGTGGAGATTGAGATGAATTCTTGGTCATAGTAGGGTTAATAGCTAATGAGCCAGTGTATCAACGAAGCCATGTAAAATTGTCTTGCCACAAGAGCAAGTCGCAAGCAACACGTTTATCATTTGAGTGGACCCGTGGGATTTTTGTGTGTCATGAGCGAGAATCCGAGTCAGCCTCCAATATGTGAGTAGTTGCAGTTAATCAAGCAACTTTGAGCAACTGGCTGCCTTGTCTTCGGCACCTTTCCAGTCCGATGCAGAACGCTCTTCCAGGTTTGCGAGAAGCAAACAAGAGCAAAACGTTCAGCAGACTTTCAGCCCTGGGCATGAACAGCTTGCGTCAGCAAGCCATCATGCTTCAGGAATTCCGCATCTGCTCTCCACTCCATCAGCCACTGTCCATCATTCTCTCCACCCCCGTCCGTCTCATCGCCGTCGCCATCCGTCTCTTTCCCAACGTCCGCAACCTTCGCCTTCGGGCCATCTGCCAATACGGCCTGCAGATCGCCCTTTTTCGCACTCACCGCCACGGCGCACGTCTCACATAGCAACAGTCCGCAACCGGGCTCCGCCTCGCATTCGGCGGGCCTTCCCGGCGCGGCCATCTCCTGCTTTGCCACACATTCGAAGAAGGCCAATGTTTGGCAGATGCTGCACCACCGGTACTCCACCTTCCGGCCTCTCTCTCCTCCCTTCTCCGCACTATCATCGTCTATCAGCGATCGGTATGCCGCCTCTTGATCAAGCATCTCGTCCTTCCTCTCGTCCGGTATCTGCAGCGGCCGGACCTGGTGCGTCTGACAGGCGCAGATCCGAAGGCGCGCACTCGTGCACAGCATACACATCCGCGTGGGCTCCTGTGATCTCATGGGATCATTTGCATTGTTGTCGTCGTCATGCTCGACGTAGCAGCCGGGCCCCCAGTTGCTAACGCGCACGGTGCGCTTGCCGAAGCCAAAGAGGCAGTACGTAGTGGACCGGCAGAAGTCGCAGTGGCCCCCTTCGCTAGGAGGTTCATAGTTGAAGGTGATGGGATGGCGGAAGGCGGTTTGGATGATGAAGCTATCGTCGTCGCCGTTTGAAATGTCGGCGACTGCTCTCCCAGAATTCGAGTCAGAGTAAATGGATATGGGAGAGTTGGGGGTATCCTCAGGAATTTCGGTCCAGTGGGGAATGCGTACATGGGGATGAAAGAAGTTAGCAAGCGAGAAGTCCTTCTTTGACGATTCTATGGAGGATTTCTTTGGCGTAGCGATGGTCTGAGGAGCAGTAGCAGAAGCTTTTCGCGTCGCATTCTGCCTCGAAGGCTCCAGTGCATCAAAGGTGCAGTCGAAGCCTGCTTCCTTGCATGTTTTACAGGGAGGATCATCGCTTGAACGTAGACTGCAGCGCTTCTTGTTGCTCCGGCACACTGTGCAAGCAACAAACGGCCTCTCCTTGCCCATTTTTTTCGCGTCCGTCTTACGATACGCATCCCAGTCATACTCAGTGTCTATCCTGGTTGGTGGCGCATTTGGGCAATCTATCCGAGGCCCAGCAATGCAATGGTAACCAGCGCCGGAGCATTCCAAACATGGAACGTTGTGTTCATCCTCGTCGTCCGCCCTGTACTGGTACGAACATTTCATTCTCTTTCTCTTGCATTCTTCGCAGGTTCGCTTCCATTTGGGAGGTGTGATCAACTCGCACTCGCTTTCACCCTTGCATAGCACGCAGGGGTACTCTTTAGGAGTCTTTAGCAGTGAACAGTGTTCCCCAAACTTATAGCAAGCAACGCACCCCCGAGCCACCGGGTATCCTGTGAGATCTTTCTCAATCGATCTTGATTCTTGAAAGGGAATGAATAAGGAATCATCGTTGTAACGACTTCGCAACCTGCATGATCGAGGCTCTTGCCAAAAACCCAGATGGTCATCCAAATTGGCTCGATCTGGGTCAGGGAGAGCGAGCTTGTTGTATGACTCCTCTGGCCAATTGTCCTGACCTTGGTATTGCCCAAGCCTCGTCATTGCTTGGGCTGACTTGAACGATAGAGTGACAACGAAACTGCGACCTTCTCGGCGGGCCACAAGAGGAGAAACAATTTTCATCTTTTTAACAGGTCTCTCTGCTGGGTCCTCGAAAGATGCGGCATTTTTGTCTCGGTCTCTTCTCTTCTTGTATATCGGTGGCTTTCGTGATCTAGCCTTCGGGTCGTAATTACCACTTTCATCTTGATCCTGCCAGGCGGTCCACACGTTCTCACTGTCATTCCGTGGCCCAGGGCGTAGCTCATACTGCCGAATGCAAGCCTCGCCTGAAGAGATTGTCTGATTATCATCAGTCAAGGTCTGAGTTTCCGAATCTGCCAGAAACCCATCCGCGGCGCCGCAAAGGGAAGACTCTCGGGAAGAGTCGCTTTCTTGCGTCAGCATGAAGTATGAGTTTGGAAGAGCATGCGGTAAATTTTGTTTGCCGTGTTGCATTCCATTGTCTGGAGATTCGCTTGGCGGCGGCGTTTGAATGGGAAGAGAGAATATTGTACCTGGGCCATTATTTGCGGATGGGTAAGCCGTCGGTTGGTGGCCCCCAATAGTAGTTCTGTCAACCGAACATGTAAGACAAGTAGAACTATTTTGCTCCATGACCTCCATCGGCGCCTTGCTTCGGGGTGTCTCCGTGGAAGCTAAGCTGATGATCAGTGTTTGGAGTCGCCAGAGGAGAGGACTGAACCATCGGAAATTCTGAGGTTGAGTAGACAGTCAATAAATCCAGGCCTGCTCCCAGGCAAGACTACTGGATCAGGCTTGCAGGAGTCGAAGAAGTAGTTTAGATGGAACTGTAGCCAAATGAGTGTCGGTCAACACAGAAGACGTATAACATTGTTAGCTTCGTCTATTGATCTCTTGTGGGTGTTTTGGCAGCGAAAGCTCACCTCATGGACATAACAGTGGATGCTATGAGCTCTCACTGAAGGGCCAAGTAGTGTGCATGTGTAAAGTGAGGCCCGGATGGTCAATTGTGGATAGAGAGAGCGGCTTTTCAGAAAAATCGAATTGATTGTGAATTGCGACTTGCCGTCGAGAAAGTGAAAATATTTATGACATGTGATTATAATAATTCACCTGAGGGACGGAGGTACTGCGCAAAGTATGAGATGAATGCAAATTCTCAGAAAGGGTTAGTATTTGTGGGCCGCTGTACGAGGAGCCGTGATACGATGAGCCAAATACCGATATGGACCTGTGGATAAAGTGCGTTTCTGGAGAATAGAGACCAAGAATTGTACGATTCCAGGGAAAAGGGCAAGCTTCGAAGGTTTGAGAGACTAGGAGAAGGAATTTGGTCAGATAGAAAGGAGCTGTGCTACTGTGAAATGAGCATCTCGACTGTCTAAAAAGAAAGCATCTATCAGAATCAGCTAGGGCCAAAGGAGATCTCAATTCTGTTAATAAAGACAACCGATCAAGGCCGACTCAAGAACTTTTTTATTACGAGCACGTTGCAAGATGTAGCACGGATGAGAACCAGATTGCTCGCGTTGCCATCCAGAATGCGCTATCTGACCCAGGCTCATGTATAGGATCCACGAAGGTTGGCTTATGACATAGTGTGATCTGCTTATCTGCTTCATAGACTACAGGAGCAATTGTCGTTCACTACCATGACTGTCTTCTGCTAAATCGAGCTCGATCCTCCTGGAGAAAAGATCTCGACTGCCATCAGATCTCAAAATTTATCGCAAAGGCGGAAATAACGCCCAGCAAGGTAGGTTGTGATGGTGCGGGGATAAAACTGTGTAATGCGCTGAGGCATCGTTCGGGCCATCAAGTGGTAGACACAATAGGATGCTGGTCGTTAGGCGTGATTGGTGGCTGAACGAGCACGTGACAGGTAGCAGATGGGAAGTAACGGCACGCCATCATATAAGCGTCAAGTATTTTCGTAGGTGAGTCGCACTCAACTAGGGACCTTTTCGTGAAAAAGTCCTTTTCCTGCCCGAAGTGGCCGTTTGTCTCATTCCACATGTATCGTGCTCATGCCCAGTAACGCGCGTAATGCCCTATGATGCGGCTCTTTCTCATTCGTCACGGTGAGACCGTTGATAACGTCGCTCAGGTATAGTGAGTTCCAGACTTTTGTGCCTTGAACGAACAGATAGCTAAGGATACCAGTGCCGGAACTCGAGACTCAGAACTAACCAACCATGGCGTGTTGCAAGCGACGAGGCTTGGCCACTTCTTCAAACAATCCGGCCTCCAGATTACACACCTATTCTCCTCGCCCCTCAAGCGAACGGTGAAGACTGCAAGATTGATACAGGGTGCTCAAAAGCAATTGGTGACTCATGGAGGGGACAATGTATTGGAGTCACCCAGTGTCGCGGGCAGTCGTGCATCTGGAGTCGAGATTGTGCCCTGTCGAGCATTGATCGAGCAAGACTTTGGGTTTTATGAAGGCAGATCGTTCTACAGTAGACCACGTGGCAGCAACTTGACTGGCAAGCAAGCCCACCAGAACAAATCTGAGGATGAGCCTGGATTTGTTCCTCCAGAATCCAAGGAGTCCATGGCAAGGCGTGCGGATAGCTTTTTAAATGAGCACCTACTGCCGCTCCTGCAAGAGGAAAGGCACACTGCTGAGTACATCGTAGCTGTTGTCTCTCATGGTATGCTACTCTCAAGCCTTTGGCGACGTCTACTGCGACGGCTGCCAGCCAAAAGCGTGAACATTGCACCAGAAGTGCTTGCTTCAAAGTCATTCATCGACCTTGAACACCTTGGTGGGTGGTCAAATACTGGTTTTCTTGAACTTAGCATTGCCCAGAAGTCCTCTGCGCTAGTACACGAAGTAGCAGAAGACCTTGCGCAGGTTCCGGCGGAGCTCTCAAACGCGGGTCGTAAGGCTGCTTCTGAAGTTGAGTCTTCAGAGCAACTTATTTCAAACACAATGGGCAATGCTCTTCTTGCAAATGATGATATTCACACAAGAATGGACGCCTCAACAGAGTATGGCAACTTGACTGTATCAGGGACTTCGGAACCTATCGCTGGCTCAGAGCAGAGCAATGATATGCTCAGTGAATGGACGACTACCATCATGACTATCAACGGAAAGACGCATCTAAAGAGCCTCAAACGGACTGGTGGTGGGGTAGGCAGCGCAAAGTTTCAAGAGGACCAGAAGACGATTGAGACATTCTTCAAACGCAGAAAGGCTAGCTGACAACCATGAAGCCTTTCAAGCCACTTACTTGCTTCTTGGCTGGTATTTATCCCTTTGCATATTACGTCCCGGTAAGCCCTCACTTCTGATGCCATTATCACTGCGTTTCTTTATGATGAAAACAAATTCATTCACAGACCTGTTCCGAAACAACTATGTGGATACAGAATTGTCCAACTGCTGTCTGATCGAAATGTCGCCAAGGCTCCGTTCTATTGCTGTGACTTCAAGATCCATTCGCTAATTTACGCAAAGATTCAGGCTCATCGGATTCTGGGGAATGGGACGAAACTATCTCTAAACTCAACATGCCTACTCGGCACAGTCAAATTCTGGCGTCTGAATACTTGGATTAGAAATAACGGCCTTGTTGTATGCTCGACCGCGTCATCTCGGACGATGCTTCTGACATTACATGCGTCTAGAGTTGAACAAAGGTTATAATTATTGGTAGGAACCTCAGTTTATCCTGGGGCCAGTACAACCGACTAGAAGTCGATTTACGCGCAAGCGAGTGATCTAGAACACAATTCTAGGCTCAAGCCTAAATGGTCCGTTCATGGGCACTTTGGCGGAGAGACAATCGGTCATAATCTCCGAGAAACGTCAACCCATATTGCTGACCACAACACTAACAATGGAATACATTTGCTGGCCAAATATACCGTTGGTCACATACGCCAAGCAAGTAAAATGCAAGAGATCGCTTACAAACGCAGGTGCTTCATGGGGAGAATTGAAGGAACTGGTACCTACAAGAATTAGTAAGGTGCCTACGCGCCGAAATAATTTGCTTCTGGGAGTGTCTGGTGCGCCGTGTCGAGAACTTGAGAGATGGCCTAAGCGAATGCCGACGTAAAATGACTTTCCATGCTCTGCATGTTTACTGCAGCAATAATTTTGTGTATTGAGTACCTGCCTTGTGCAAGCGGTAGAGCAATTTGATTCGTACAGCCGGGCTGCCAAAAAGGACCGTTCTGGATTGGTGCAGCTCGATTACTTCCTTTCAGCTTACATTGATGTCTCTGCCGATTAAGGACTGCGTGGGACATAATTCTGTATGACCAATTTCTTCTGCAGTGTTCAAAGATCAAGTTTTAAGCTGTGGTAGATAACAAGGCGAAGGTGACTAGTACGTCTTCGGCATAGGGCTATCAGTGGCCAGCCAATGGCCGCGCCCTAGGGGCATCTAGTGTGCTTTGCCAGCCACGGAGAATCCCTGTCTAGTGTGACGACGCTCAACACCAGGAACACCCAACCTCCCACCCTCGTCCTGAAACCAAGAAATTGACCCGCCCAGAACAGGTTGTGATAGTGACGCGGGCAAATTAGTGACGACGTAGCGCTGCACAGCTATGGCAGAATGGCAAGTCATAAATTGCACGCGCGCCAGTGATCTTCGCCGGCGCGAACGGGTAAATATTCCACGAATTTGGCGCTGTTTGGTGACCAGCCATCTATCTACACCCGCCACGCATATTCACTGACAACCACCATTTAATTCTCCGAACCTCCAATCGTAGCTGGAAACTATCTTCACCTTCTTTCTGTATCTTTTCTCTTACCAAGAGCTTTGTAATCTCCTACAGCCTCTCTTCACTCTTTCGCGACCGTATTGCCGTGACTTGACAACTTCATTCGAATAGATAAATAGGCACTGAGCATGCGAAACAATATGACGGCTGTCCTTTTCGCACTTGCGACTCTGTCACGCGTCGTGATGTCGCAAAGTTCCGGCACTAGTAAGTTATGGATTCTTTTCTTCATTTGCCCTTAACGACAGCCCTGACCCAATCAGCACTCGCACCATCTGCTTCTGCCCTACCCACTGCAAGCTATCTATCGGAGCTCTCTTCATATGCGAGTCTCTTGTCAAATGCAGGCCCTGGTCAGAGGATACCCATTCTGAACTCGACCTGTGTTCGTCTGCTAACGCGACTTAGGTGCTACTCTCACGACACGGGACATTCCCATTGTCGTTCCAGTCGGAGCTTCATCATTGACGGTGCCTAGTGGGGGCGCTTCTGGCATCTTAACGACGACTACGAATGCGCTGTCCGTTCTCAGCAGTGCGCTATCTTCCCAGTCTGTCGTGGGCGTCTCGCAAAGCGTGTTTGCATCCTCAGCCGGCAGTTACATTGCCAGCATCCTCTCGGCCAGCGTTTCGCCAGCCCCCATTTCTCCCGTATTCACGTCGGCTGTCAACCCAACCGCCCCATCCGCTTCGGTTTCCAGTCCATCCGTGTCCGCTGCGAGCGTCTCGGTCTCTCCCGAGTCTTCTGTCCTCACGTCGACAACCAACGCGCTGTCAGTCCTGAGCAGCGCCTACACGACTACAGCCAGTTCCTATTCCCCGACCTGGGTTCCCATCCCCGTCACCGACGGCACCAGCACCGGTTTCTCTCTCTCCCCGCTTCCCACGTCGTCCACCAGCCAAGCATCGAGCGGTAGCTCCGCCTCTTCTGGCGCCCTCTCCTCCACCTCTGCTCCCAGCCCGACCGGCGGCCCCACCTTCACCATCATCCCCGCACCAACCAGTCTCATCTCCTCCGTCCGCTCCTCCCTCTCCAGCGCGCGCTCCTCCGTCGCCTCCTCCCTCTCCAGCGAAGCCTCCTCCGCCACGCACGGCGCCTCCTCCATCTCCAGCGCCGAATCCTCCATCGCCTCGTCCCTGTCCAGCGAGGCCTCCTCCGCAACCAGCCAAGCCTCCTCCCTCGCGTCGTCGCTCGCCAGCGCTGGCTCCAGCACTGCGTCGGGCATCACGGCCGGGGCTGGCTCGACGCTTTCATCGGCCGCGTCGTCGGTGTCAGGCGCGGCCTCGAGCGTGCCGACGACGCTGGAGACCGCGACGGGGAGCCCGACGTTGAGTATGGAGACGCCGACGGGGCCGAGCTCGACGCAGCCGCCGCCGAGTGCGACGACGACGGCGGCGCCGCCGGCGAATGGTGCTGGGAGCGTTCAGAGCTTTCCGGCGGCTGTCGTTGGAGCGATGGTCATGCTTGTGGCTGCTCGGATGATTTGATGGGATGGGGATATGTGCCCGAAGTGGGCGCGGTGTTGATGTGATACCCGATGGTTATAGGTGTTCACCTGGTCTTGCTTTATTTCGCCTTCATCTGTGCATATTTGATGGCCTCTCTTTCTTAATGTGATACGTAAGGAAGGAGACTTACGTCATGATTGCTTGAGCATGGAGTCTAGGGCCAGGACTCAACGTGGGAATTTCGAATCGGCGAGGGACGTGATAAGAGCCTCTTCATGTGTATGATGAAGATGTCGTATGTGAGCGTAATATTTAATAACTTTTCAAGAAGTCAAATTCCCACAATCGCAAACACGTGGATCCAGCAATCTCTCGTAGTTACAGACTATCTCCTCATCGGTCGTGAATGCGAAGCGCAACTGCCTGTACATAGAACGAATGCACCGTGCACACACTGCTGAATCGTTGAGCTATTATATGGAAGGGTCTTTGACGCAGAAGATATCCCATAATGAGAGGCGTATTGCGACATCGGATATCCAAGTATTCCATTCGTCCAAGGAGAACAGGCATTCATAACAGCTTCCATCGTAGCATGCTTCAGGAAAAATGCGCATGCAGAATTGCAACGTCATTGACGTGAGGCAGCGAAATGGTTGAGGAAAGGTAGCTCATTCCCGCAGGGTATGATCTAAACATTAAGCTGGAGCAATTAGCACATGTCTCTACATGGCCCAACAAATTATCCTTTTCATCTCTCGCAGCAAGAGAGATGCTAGACGCCTCGAAAGGGACGTCGGGATCACTATCATTTACCCGAGTGAGGACGACATTGACGGCTCCCTGCTTATTGCTTGGGTTTGGCGGCCAGATCTGGGCATTCCGGATAGCGTTGGGCGGTTGTGCTTTCAGGAGATTTTGTTTTATCTCTGCTTTTCCATCGCCAACACAATAGGCCGTACCAGCCACGTTGGCACATCCTTCATGCTCAGCGCAGATGCCCAAGCACGGATGGTAGTTCTCTGTGTCATAATCGTGGATGGCACCTACAAAGCATTCAAGAATCCATACGATTTGAGTGGTTGTCAGGCACCTAGATCCCCCAAAATTTCTCGCGTTATTGGGTAGCTCTTGACTGCATTGTTCCGGACACCGATTGATTGGGTAGGCGTATTGCCACCTTTTAGTGAGTTCGCTTGGAGCAGCTGAAGCGGGTATTCGTTTTCTCGAACGTATGGCAGTTTGGCTAACATTCGCAAATGTATAGTCTAACTCAGATGCAATTTGGTAGTCTAGCCTGATGACACCGCCTTTGACAGATCCAGTCATGGCAGATCCATCGCTGTGCTTGGTCAGATGCGGACTGGTGCTTAATTCTAAAACTTACTTGGAAATATTGCCTCTTCCAGCGATCAGTGAGTTGTCATTGGCGATAGTATCCACCAAAGGTACCGCAAGGACGATAACCCTACATAAAAGCTCAATAACGCTGCAGGCCGAACGTTTTTGCATGAAAAGCATTCGCATGGTTCAATGATTCATGGCTTGTTGTGGTCAATGTTCAAGCCTTGGCATGAAAAGATACTCTTCGAGTTAAACTAGGCTGACTGGAATGCAGATCCCCCAGCAAAACGCAGAAAAGTTCCACGACCAGGCACAGATATGAAGTACATTATTCGTGGCCAATTTCATTCTTGAGAGGGTCAGCCGTGGAAACCGCTGAACCGAGGGCCAAGTACATGGATTCCCGTCGGCGTACGTACGGAATCAGTCAGCAGCAACATTTCATCAACATAAAATTATTGTCGACTGCATTCAGGAGTCATCAACTCAGTAGGTCAAGTTGACTGGTCCCTGTAAACTCCATAATGATGGAGACGTGGCAAGACCGCTTCTGATGAGCAACCGAGGACGCCCTCGACCGGCCATCGACCCGTCTCCTTTTCACCGTCCGCTGGTACGAAAGGTGCAATTGAGCCTCTCCTTCCCGCAACAAGGTACGCTGGTTAACCTGCTCCAAGCGTCCGAAATGAAATGTGTCCCGTTAATCGTGCACATGCGCTTTTCCAATGTCATTCGAAAAGAACCGTTGTGTCGGGAGTCCCGATTCCTTTCCGGGAACGCTGTAGAGCCAGGCTAGAGTGCGGTCTCCTCCCACTCGTCTCAAACAGAATCTGCTTATTTCACTGCTGGCGCTTCCTTTTCACCGTCCAACTTCTTCTTTGTTAATATGTAGCCGGTCCAGCCGAGCTGTGAAGGTGACAAATTTCTTCCTACGGAAATCGCATCTCAGCCACGATGAGCCAGATAGTTTCCTACGTCACATCCAAAGTCCACATGTTCCCAATATTTGTCCTTTATCATTTTTCTACGCTCTACTTAGAGTTGTGTGTCTTAATGCATTTCATGGCACAATTTTATCACGACTCGGATGTTCATAACGTCAAAACTTCTGAATCGCTGTTGGAGAATTTGCAATTGTACCTTCACAAACAGTATTGTACTTATGATACCTCGAATCTTGGTATTGGCGCTCGCTCTTTTCACAGCCTTCACAGCAGGCGCTCTTGTTGAAACTGATCTCACGAGAAGGTCTGGATCCTGCAACATCAAAGCATGCATCAGCGCCATTGTGGAGACAGCGGCGGGCGCCATCGGATGCGCACTCGTTCTCATTCCTGGAGTGGATGCGGTCTGTGAGGGCGCAATTGATGTCTCCGGTGTCATCTCTACGATTACAACATGCGCTCCGTGTACGGTTCTTTCCAAGTGCAACCTGCAGGACCAGACCGCCATCGGCAACGCTTGCGTAAGTACTCTCCTCTCATGACTTGAAAAGAGGACAGAGAAAACCGAGTTGGGATTAACAACAGCTAACGTATCTCTCTACAGGGCATTCCTGATGCCAGCAAAGCCGTGAAAGGCATTGGTCAGTGCGTGCAGCGCAGTGGCAGCGTACGGCACCCAAGTAAAACCGACCACGTTCTGACAGGCGGATTCACGATGCACTGCCATAATACTGCCAAGGTGGCGGATAGTGATAAAAACCAACGTTGTGCCTTTCCATGCAGCAATTGCAACCAGTGCGCCGGCTGGCCAAGCTAGAGGAAGGAGCTACGAAGCAAGCTTGAGCCACTGTCCGAAAATGATATGTGCATGGTGCCTGATGAATTTATGCGTAAATTAGAATTGATAGATTGCAGAGATTACGGTGATTAGACGGAGGAATGTATTTTAGACACCGCTCTATTACTATGGCCTTGACGATTGCCGAACTTTGTGTCACCTCCTCGATCTGAATTGTCACCCGTGACTGGCATAAGAGTGGTCAAGAATTAGGTAGGCATCAAACCTCTGAAGCAACTTTCGAAGGTCACACGCAAGCTGAGCCGTGAGACTGCGATTTCCGCAAGGTCCTCAGTTGCCGCAAAGTCAATTTCCTTAAGATTACCTGCCCCTCATCCTGCCTTGCTTGTGATTATCCTGTTGAGCGGGAGTGGCTTCTTGAGGACCTTGTTGACAAAGACAACTTGCATGATACCAAAGCTCGTGGAACATTACAACTATTCTAGTACACAATTATTCTAGTACAGATCAGCGTATTTGCGACCCTTCAGCTCAACAATTTAATTTCAAGATTTCAGACAGTTACATTTGGACTAAAAAAGGTAGATGTTGTGAGCGTCAAAGTTTTGTCTTGTTCCGCCATGCTCGGTACTCTGATGGCGGTTTCAATTTCCACCTTTGGTTTCGGCATCACACTTTAACACTTTTCAGCTGGGAACGTGGACCAACACATATTGTCCAGCTGAGGGACTTACCGACAGCGCAATCTGCAAATTATGGAGATACTTCGTGAATTTTGTCAGCGTGTATCTAGAACTAGAGTCGTTTTCAGTAAGTCACAAATCATGAACCAACCGCACAAGTTCGCCGGGAGTTGGCAGCTTGCTCGTATTACTAGCTAGCAGTAAGTTTCCAAACATCGTTCGCTTTGTCAAGTTGTGCACTGCATAGCAGTCCTTCATTTCATTTAGCCATTGAAGGAACGCGAGCACCAAACCTGATATAATTTTACAAAAGTTCCCACCCGTACCCTCGCGGAGCTTCCAAATGTACTCTCAATCTGCATCGTGAGGAGATGAGCATTTCCACAAAGCAGCGAACTCTTTAAGGTTGCACAAAAATCCACAGTGGAGGACCGTGCAAAATGCTAACAGGCTTCTCGCCGCGCTGAAGACTTGAGGCGGAGTGTATTCTAGAATTTGGGTCTGTGCGAAAGATAAACTACAGGAAGTGGGCCTGTGTTTTTAAATTGCAGGCTTTTGATCAGCGATGTATGAAAAATGTTGGCAAGATCTCGAGCACTGATGGAACGTGTACTTCAAATTTTTTTATATTCTGGCAATCACTGATTTACTTGAGCACACTATCAGGGCGGGAAACTGCAAGCTATGCAATATTACGGACGGGCCATCATGACCTGTTATAATTCTGGTATCTCCTCGCTGCAGACTCCTGGATCTTCCTCTTTTTTTCCCCCCCTTACAGCTGCCATCTCGTCTCTGCATTGGCTCTCACGATGCCGGCCCTTGGTTACGTCTTGACACTTGTTGGAGAGCTTTTGCTCTTTCTGTCCTCTCTCTGTCGGTTTGCGTATGCCCCTGCTGTAAAATTCGATGGAGCGAATCCGTCCAGTATCACCACCTTGACCTTGTCGTCCGCTGGGATTCTGCCGCGTAACGCGTCTCTCAACTCTACATCCGCAACATTTACAAGCGTTTCCGCGTCCGGGATTGGAGCTCCTACAAATCTCACCTTGAGCGTCAATGGCCAGACTTCTTCATCAACTACAGGATCCTTCTATTCAACTTCTCACCAAAGCCCCAGCACCAACAACTCGAGCTTTATTCCACAGGGGAGCACATCCTCCACAAACTCGTCGACAGGAATAAGTAGCACATCCTCCGTGGACTTGTCCACAGGGACTGGCATCACTTCCTCCGCGAAGTCGTCGACAGGAACAAGCAGCACATCTTCGCTGGACTCGTCCACAGGAGCTGACATCACTTCCTCCACAGAGTCATCTTCCGAAGCTGGCACTCCTAGCAGCAGTGTTAGCTCAAGCTCCTCGGTCACGACATCTGATGTACCGTTTGTCATTACTGCTACTACTACCACGTCTGGCACACTTGCAATCACACAACCAGTCATTACCGGCGGAACAGCTCCACCGATCACACTCCCAGCGGGCACCGTTACATTTGATACCTTCCAGGCATCATCAAGTGCGTCTGTGGTGTCTTCAGAACTTGCTGACTTGGTTCCTATCATCAATACCTGGAAAGGAGACCCTGAATCACACAAGTCAGACACCCTGGGCAAAATCGATCCTGTTCAGAATGATATTAAACACCTCATCTCTAATCTGGGCGGCGGCGGCTCATCTTCAGGATGCAAGTCCAAGGGAAAGGCAAAGAGGGGTCTGTTTGGATTCCTTGAACATCTAGCAGGCAACCTGCTATGCACAGCTGAACATCTGAGCAATCTCAGAAAGGACATTGCTTCTGATGCCGTTGATGACGTAGAGAAAGGCGTACAGGATATAAGCTCTGACGCGCAAAATCTTCTCCAAGACAGTGATGATTCTAATAGTGACTCAGATGCCGGTTCCTCGATTAGCACCTCGGAGAGTTCTTCATCATCTTCGTGCACGGATTCAAGCACAGCGTTGCAAGTCACTGTGCAGTGTGAACCTGTCACTCGCACGACTAGCGGTTCACTTGTCTCAACGACAACCACCTGTTCGCCTTCGACAACGGTCACTACTAGCGGTTGCTCCGTAACTGGATTGACTACCACCGTCACCACTACCGCGTCAGAGAGCAGCAGCCGAACATTTTGTGCCAGCGGTTCTTGCGGTGATAGTTGTTCTGCAGATATCGGTCCTTTGAGCAGTGCCAGTATGGGTACCATAGCTACCACTGAGAATTGTGCAACACTTTCGTCGATAACAGCCACTTCTCTGGGTCTTTCCGACAGCATTGCTTGGACGAGTCTGATAGTGGGTCCTACAACCGTTCCCTCTACTGCCGCTTTAGAAAAAGATTCTTTAGGCGACCTAATATATGTAGAATCGGATTCCACCAACGGGTCGATGCCCAAACGTGCACTTCCGGATGCCTCAGGATACGATCCGGATTACGTAACGGGCTTATCGAATCATGTCCAATGGATTAATATCGAGGGGTCGGCAAGTGCAAGTTTTTTCTACTTTCCGCAGAACGGTCGGTACGCTGCAGGTGTCAGGAGCATGTATGGATGTACGGCCGTGATCATTATATCCACGCAAGGCGTGTACATTGCTCATATTTGGGAAAGGCCTGTCTTTGTGGAAGCTGCTAGTGATGATTGGACCTTGGATGAAGATTTTCAGAATGAGTCCTTCAAACCGCTCCGTGATGGTTCGGGCCATGCTGCGTCTGTTGTTGGCCTTCAGGGATCACAAGCATTCCCCGGCCCTCTGAATTCCATACATGAGCCTGATGTGTTGATTGTTACTCCAGCAACTTCTGACCAGGATCGTGAGGACGCGGGTATCGAAACACCATTGGTGTACCAAGAACGTGTCGAATGGCTTTTGAAGCAAGTCAGTGCGCTTGTACTTGGGCCTGAAAGAATAGGCCATCTCTACGGATACTACAACCTTGACGCAGAGCAAGCGGATACGCCAGCAGGTTACCTCGGCAGGATTATCTTAGAGATGGACACCAATGAGTACTTTGATTTCGATTTGGAGCAGCCACAGAATGGCGTAAGAACAATGGGTCGATGGAGGCTGTGGGTAGAGGGTGGAATTGTTGCGCTACAGGATTTCGTCACTCAAGGGCCTGGTTTGCTTCGACGACGCGATGATGCACCCTGCAGAGCAAGCATCACGGCTCCCACAATCGGTTCCTCCTCGAGCACTCCGTCGCCTCCTTCATCCAGCACGTCATCCTCTCCGTCGCCGCCCCCTCCGTCCAGTCCATCATCCTCTGCATCACTGCCGCCTCCATCCACCACGTCGCCCCCTCCGCCGTCTCCTCCGTCTAGCACGGCATCCAGTGCACCTTCAAGCAGCGGCAGTGGAGATTGCAGAACCGATGGTCAACCATGCCCTCCTTGTCTCGAATGCGTCACGGAGGGCAAGGGTGCTGGGCAGTGTCAGCTAATCTTTGACTGTATAGGGGACGTGTTTCCGGATAAGCGTTCTGAGCGTTGGACTCAGAATTGGGCCAGAAAGCTCTTTGATTGAAACCAACAATCCTTCAATCTGTGTTTTCTACGAGCCGGATGAGAAACCGTGGGGAACCTCGACTGCCCTGTTTCGGGAAGAAGACGAAGGCTATACCATTGGGTTTGAGTTCCGTTCCTGCGTTAAAACACTCCTTTATGCATCGCACACGACTCAGCAATCGATAGGCTTCATTAGATCAGAATGAATAGACTCAGTTTATTTGAATTAATATGTTTCATAGCAATCTTGCATAAGGACGGTTTGTCAAGTGCTGCACATCTTATGAAGTGCTTGTACCCTTTCGGTCGCTGCATGTGATGAGTCAAAATTTCCAAGGATACCAAAGGCGCCGCCCCAGGTCGAGACTCGAGTTTTGGTCAACACAAGTCTAATTCGGTGGGCCTCGGAATGCGCCTTGGTGCAATGATTGTTGTAGTCATCGGTTGGGTAGGATATCCGACCTGTGCTGGCCTGCAGCTTAATCCCATCCCTAACTTCCTCATCTTACCTCTTAAACAAGTTGATCATTGTTAGTAATTCTTAGTAGATAAGGTATTAGTAAACCATTCTTAGGACGTCTTTGCAAGACATTCTCGAAATGCTCTCAAGATGCTTTCAAAATGTTCAGATAAAAAAGACAATATGTACTTAATCATTCAAATTATCTGACCTATCATCTAACTCACCTGACTCGTCTGATAGGTCAGATAAACTTTCGAACTTGATAGGTCGCATTTGCTGAGTCAGACGCTGCCTGGCGGGTTATTTCCAATGTGCCCGCAACCGTCTGCACCGCTTACCGTATGCCAGGTGGCAAGCAATCCCAGGACGCCCCATTCAGGTTCACAGCTCAAGATTGGTTTCATCAACGATACCTGCAAGCCTCTTGACGTGATAGCTTTGACGGTGCAGCGTTCAGACACGATGATCATATCGCAAGCCCACAGAGTCCAAACTCAAGGCACATCTTCATCCTGCAATATGGAGCTTAAACGGAGCAATCTTGCGCTCGACATAGGCACCGCAATTCTCCGTCCGACGTGATGTACATGCCATGAAGCATCCCAGTAACGCTTGAAAGAGACACGGAAGGGTGGTGACGTACTATGTACTTTACATGTGCGTGGCTTCTCGATTGCCTTGTTGCCTAGCTGCCTTCTTTTACAAGGCTGACTTTAATAGACTCTCCATGGTCGCAATTCCCCTTCTCACTGTCCCAGAATTCCTACTCACTAGTAGGATAGACCTTTTCTGTGCCTTTGGTTGAATAATAGAGCTCCTCGTCCCTCTAGATTACGAACACAGTGGACATCGCGCAAAGACGGCTGGTATGGATTTCACAAATCACATTCTTCATATTCCATTGGAAAAGCCAGCGGATGGTGGCTCTGAAAATCTGCTTGATGGTCATATTCCCTTCGACTCTGAGCATCACCTAGCACACAACACAGAAGAAATGGCTTCCTCGCACCCTGCATTGCCATGGTCGACTCCGGATCAGCCCATTGACCTATTGAGCGAGGAAGAATTGAGAAGGTTTTTCGATGAGGTAGTTACAGCCCCAGTCTTGCCGGCGCTGGCAGTCGAAGATGAACAAGTGGGGAACAGGGCCACGGTTCAAAAGTTCTATGAAGGCCGCCCGACGTGCAAATGCTGCACAAATTGGATCGAAAAACGCCCAGAAACTGTACCAGAAGAAGCCCAGGAGAAGTACGACGGGGTCGCAATCCGGATATATCATGGCAAGGATCACTCGAAGGAAACGCTTGGTGGTCTTAAAAAAAATACTCCGATCTTCATCCTCATCCAAAGTCCAATCATTCGAAAGACAATGGGGCCGATTTTTCGAAAGTTTGGTAGGGTTGACGGAGGAGGTAGCTCCATCCAGCTA
The DNA here is from genome assembly GCA_021031095.1 of Bathelium albidoporum. NCBI lineage: Eukaryota > Fungi > Ascomycota > Dothideomycetes > Trypetheliales > Trypetheliaceae > Bathelium > Bathelium albidoporum. The sequence continues at coordinate 72,829 of JAGFVP010000020.1, read as the reverse complement.
AATTATCCGTTTCAAGACCTCTTCTTCGCCTATCCAGAAATAATCAAGGCAACCAATGAATGCGAGCCAGGCTCTGATGAAAGGAAGCATCTTGGAGTCTTAACAGAAGTCGCGGATGAATTGCTTCGCCCAATCACTAGCGATGTAGCAGGGTTACAAGAGAAGAGACTGATCGCGTTCGAACATCTCTGGACACTTTTTCCCAAGGGCATCATCGTTGTCTCTGACGTAGAGAAGCAAGAATGTCTCTTCGAAGTCATCTCATTTGATATTTCCGACAGCAGACTTTTGTGTCGCAATGTCCGATTTAATGGAAGGAGTTTCGGCATGCAGGAGAGCCGCTTTTCTCAGCCCAGTTTTCAGGGCACTCGACCAATATGTGATCTCGTCGTGTATCCAATCTCTTTCCATGAGCGCCACGAGAGCCTAGAAAGATCAATAATTCAGCGAAGCCACAGAGTCCTTTCATACCAGGACTTCCTGCATGCCGAATACTGCGAGCATGGAGCGACTGTCGGTGATAAGGAGGGATTTCCAAGGCATCCAACTGTGGGTCCTTCTGATTTATTGTGCTAAGGCACCTTCCAGGCTAAGATATGTAGGTCTCCGAGAGAATTATAGTTGATCCTATCGGGTACATGAAATTCTGCCAACACATCAAAGTTAATCGCTTGACTTCCGACGATACCAACCTTGACGAGGAACTTTACAATCATTTCCAAGAAGGCAGTTCCTATGATCGACCTTCAGCAGAACGCAGGCGAAGGAATAGAGAGATGATAGTCTCCAGGCCTCAATGGTTGCTTCTTGTGCGACCTTTCGTCGCTGGCTATGCATTGAAGACACATCATTTTAGTAAGGACCTCGGGAATATCGTTGGTCTCGACTTATCATAACGTTTGTTTCAAGCCGAGTTCTACGTCGATTACATTCGTGATATCAGATGGAATGATCAAGCATTCGACCGACTCGTGTTCAGTGAGGAATCAAAGGATATGCTCCTCACATTGGTGAGAACCCATGGTCAGACGAGAGGCATTGGGCAAGATGTCATCTCGGGAAAGGGTACGTAGAAAACCCGAATTTGCCCTGTACGCCCTGTGTAATATCTAATTGAGTTTTCGGGACCAGGACAAGGCTTTGTAGTTCTGCTCAGTGGACCGCCGGGAACCGGTAAAACGCTCACTGCGGAAGCTGGTGTGTAACTGAAAGTGAGATAAGACAGAGAAGGTATTAACGAAATATAGTCGCTGATCAGTCAAAACGACCTCTTCTCCGCTTATCAGTCGAAAGACTGGATAGGATGGACGACGAAATTGAGGACGAAATAGAGCGCGCTTTTGCCTTAGCTTCGGAGTGGGATGCTATACTTCTCCTGGACGGTGAGTTTATTCGGAGAACGCAGGCGCCAGGTTGCTTGCTAATCAGTCTATAAGAAGCCGATGCCTACCTAAGAGGCAAAGAGAGAGTTGACGAGCGTACTCAATTGGTCCGCGGTGAGATACTCTGAGACGATTTCTAAGATATTCGTTTGCTAATCACCCATATTGCAGTCCTGATGACGAGGTTGGAGTACTATACCGGCGTGCTGCTTCTCACAACCAACTTCCCTGATACAATTGACCAAGCCTTCTCTTCCCGCATCGATGTTCACTTCAAGTACCCAAGCCTAGATCGACGGTCACGTTGCAAGCTCATCGAAACGCTGATCGACTTCGCGACGTCGACAGAGGCACTTGCACCGCCTGTCAACTTGTCTGAACAAGATTATTGGAACCTTTCACGTTGGCAGATCAATGGCCGTGAAATTAAAAATGCGACAAAGATTGCTATTAGATTGTGCCACATCAAGAAGGAGCCAATTTCATATCAAAAGTTGGAAACTGCTATTTGCCACTCAGTGCCAGAGGGCTGTATGGAACCGGGCCAGAATTCACCTCCAAGAAAAAGGCCTCGTAATCATTGATGACCGTTCGTTCAAACATTGGGCATCTATTTTACAGGATTTATGCGTCACACACAGTCTTTCACTGCTTTATTGCTATCATTATTCATTTGGATTCCAGGTTTCGCTTTCGAATTCGTATTGTTCGGATTCAAGATTGTCATCCAATTCATCATCGGAAGCCCATTCAAAGGAATACAACCTTTGAGTATCATGCGAATCGAACAGGGTCATCGGAGGCACATCGCCGCATGGCTGAAATGTAAACAAAGGTGTGGACACTTCCATAGGATCCCACTTCTCATCTGGTTCGAATCCCTGGAAGTATGGCAGTGGACGCTGAAACCAGCTTTTGAGGCAGCAAACATAGTCGCACCATCTGACGTTCACCGCGGCCATATTTACTGACAGTTCCAATGGATCTTGATCGTCATTCCACTGTGATCGAAGTGGAACGTTAAGCTGGACTGCTCCGGTTGCGCTTAGCGAATCAATAGATACGACGGTTCGTTTGCATACTGTACACTCCGGACAGTCGCGGACGTCGACGCCAAGTGAAAGTCTCATGACGATTGAGTTCCTCGGGGCTTTAGTGGACGCCATGAATACCAAGATGTGCATGTAGGCCATTGCAGAGCTAGATCTAGAGGGTATACCGAAAAAAGTTGCACCGAGCTTACTAGACAGAGACTGTTCTTCTTGCGTCATGCTGTACCAATCTTGTTTCCATCTTCCACGATCCGCTGGGCTGAGCTGAAGCAGTCGTGGGCAAAGTTCGGAATGCTTCACACGGAATATGATGCTATTTATTACAGGCTTAGTGAAGATATTTTGAGCTTCGCCAGTGAATGTGATGTCCACTTTCGGTACTCTTCTATTTTGAATGCTTTCGCTCGCAATTTGGGGGATTGCAAACTGCTCTGGACAGGCCTTAAAACATTCAACAATGGCTTTTGCAAAGAGCATCGCTTGCCTGAGAACTGCTGGAAGGCTGTGCTCTTCCTGATCTGCAGTAATGCTGAGGCCATAATTTCCACTTTGATGCATGTGCGAGCTCTGCTTTGCAGACTCGAGTTCATCGAAGGTGTATCCTAACATGGTCTTCACAGATCTTTGCGAATAAAATAGATCAAAGAGCCTAGGATCAAATTCCGAATATGCAGCTTCGTCCCGCAAACTCAAATCCCGAGGCGTTGCATATGTATAGCCCTCTGGAGTAACTGGTACACAGGTCAGACAAAAGAGGGGGCAAGGTGTAAATTGGACCAATAGGGAGGAGAAACTCACAGGCAGATGAAAATGAGATCAGGTCTATTTCATCAGCAACTCTTTCACCAAATCGAACAAGGCGACTGTCGTCCAGAACATGTCCATCTTTGTACACGACTGATTTCTTCCCCTCACTGATCAGACGGGATTGCCTCTTGGCATAGAGAATGATCATATCAGACTTGTCAATATTTTTGGATATCCCGTTGGTTTTAAGCCAGTCCTTCAATTTACGAAGACTGCCATATGATGTCAGTGATAAAATTATATGATGGTATGGATTCTCTGACCCGACGTGGAAGTTGTGCTGGCTTTTCAGGGTCTCGAGCACTTCTTCAGCCGTTTTATTCTGTCGGATGTATAAATCGGAAATAAAAGCATGCAACTGATGCCACCTCTCCGCGGAATGCCTGTGTCGTTTGACTTTTGATCTCGAGGCCGATGCGGACGAAGTTGAATGAGGCACATGGCGCTCTATCGTAGCCGGTAGGGTTTCTGTTTTGGAGACGATGGCTCTAAATTGTTTCATCATTTACAGCAATGCCGAAAAAGAAAGACTGGAAAATGAGTATAAATACGGGATCCGATGGAATATGTCTCAGCCGCAGCGAGGTCAGCCTCGAAAACAACGTGGTGGGACCCGGTCCGAAAGGCTTACGATAAGGGTGCTTGCGTAAATGTCAAATATGCGTTAGAGGAACCACCAATCAAGCAAGAGTGCAATGAGTGCTGCCATCCAATCACAACTTAATGCACTTTTGGGGTCGGGGGCTCCGGCACCTAATCGGGACGCGTCAGGGTTTGCCGTCATACAGGACCACGTTTTGGCTACCGAAAGCATCCCACAATCTGCTACGTGAGAAGAATGATTCAAGGATAGCAAGTCTGCCTGAATCAGACGGCGAATGGAATCCCAATGTGCCGATAATGCACCTTTAGAAGAGATGCGCTGCCGACTGGCTGCGCGGAAGGCAACAAGACCGTGCTCATCACGAGCAAATCGCACACTCCATATCTCGTAATGCACTTCTGCAACAGCCAGATTGAGTGGTAAGAACGGGCGACATCAAAAAATGGCCCAGGCGAAGTGCGTACCATACCTAGCCTCACCCAAAGTATTTAAACTCCCACATTATTCGCGGTTCACTTGAGAAACCCAAGTTCAAGATTCAGGCTGGAAGAAAATAAATCTGTCTATTCCATGGCTTCCTCAAATACCCGCTCCGGTAGTATGCTATCTTTCCCTTCCATCCACAAGCACTGACAATGCAAGAGCAAGAATCTCCTGTAGCTGACAGGGATCAAAAATGTGGGAACGGCGACACCGAGAGGCGCGATGTAGCTGGTGGCACCAGGTAAGACGATGCCCAATCCAATACACGCTCAAGCTGTTTGATAAATTGAGGTAGTTTACGGCAAGGACGTCTCCTGGATTTGGCAGGAATTGGAAGTTGGGCCGAGAGCAAGCCTCCTAGTCGCGGTACAGCGAGAGAGCTATCCACCGCAACCCAAGTCCGGGCGATCTCTAATCATTTGGAACGTGAAAGACCCAAGCGCGGTCCTGAGCGAGGTCTTCCACCTCTGGAGAGGTGGATGGCTGAAGACAGACGCATGGAACCGTGGCGTGGCATTGGCAACCACAACTCGCAGACGGAAACAAAGCAGAGGCAACAAGACCGATGAATGTATCTCGATCTGCAGGATTGCTTTTTATGTCAAGTACCCGTCGAGGATAGTTGATCATCCCGAAGCTACCTGTATAGAAAGTCAAGGCTGTCGATGTTTATTTATCAAGCAGTGATAGTTCGTCTTCGTAATATCCGAAAGTTTGAACAGAGTTACAGGTAAAAGTATGTCGGGTTGACTGCGTTATTTTCTCCCGAATCCACAGATCTATAGACGACTCGGGAGGTGCGCTTGCGCTCGAGCTCATGTTCTTTTTTCTCTTCCAAAATAACAACCAGAAGTGTTCATTACGTGCTGTTTTTAAATGACTCGGAGTTTGACGGTTGAGAAACGGTAGAGAATAAAGAACATCAAATTTCCCAGGCCTTTCGATTTAGCATTGAACTTCGCCGGTTGGAAGTAATGGTCCCGAAAGCTGTCATGGCTCACCTCCTACACTGACTGGCTCTCAATGCTATTTGGAGTTTGAGAGTTCTAAGCCATGTCATTACCATCGAACCTCTGATCAAAAAGGTTGAGAGCCAGTAATTCAGGCTGTATATGTATTCACATATCACTTGGAGATGCGAGGTGCAAGAATTGTAGACGTAGATTTTCAATGTGCTTCGGAGGTGCAGGAGTGAGGTTGAGGACCAGCACTTTTGCAGAGTTCGCAAGGAATTCTTCTGATTGGATGAACTCCCCCGCAAGGAATTCTTCTGAGGGATGAACTCACGTAGCTGCAAATCATCAACATTATCACGAAATCTGGCCAAAAGGCTCCTTTTTTCGTTTCGGTGATTGGGCTGTCTGACTGTGCACCCGAGTAGCATACGGGTGGCTATTCAGGTTGCTTGCTTGCTTGATTTCCACGCTTTTGAGGTCGTACACTCCATTCATGTAGCAGCCTGTTTTCATACTTCGGTTTACGTTCTGTACTGTCCATTGGTTGAGTTTAACAATCCAAATCACTCTTTCCTATCTACATGTCCTACCGATTATACAGCTCAAGATCATTGTATTCTATGCATCAGCTACCGTTACAATCTTCACTCCCGCACATAAGCATACTTACTACACCTGTTTTTTCAGACCACGTTCGAGAGCCCGAATATTGTTACTTGAGACCTGTAGATGAGTCCTGTTCTGGGTGTAGGCTAGAAGTCCAGCCGAGCTTGATAGACCAACGTCTCGACTCAAGTGCATTGACTGTTACTTTTTCACCATTTCTCCGCTGCGAAGAAATGCTGGATCGCCCCCTTCAACCAGATTATTGTACTTCTAATAATGAAAGCCCAATTGCCCAAGTTCTAGGCTGACATGTAAAGAGATTCAAGCTTCATATGGCCAAGTGCGTCGTTCGCGCCCTAGATTGGAATTAATAATCAATAAATTGCATATGCGGGCAAATAGCATTCCAACAGCATTAAGTGATGCCCGTTGAGCGGACTGTCGTAAGAATTGAGGAATGTTCCTAGGCCTTTGCTTTCCCTTTCCCTTTGCTGTCTTCTGCCAACGATACGTCGTGATCCTGACTATCGTCATCTTCATCACTACTACTACTGCTTATATCCTCGTCCTCATCCCACCCAAAGAACGTCCTCGACTGCATTGCCCTACTCGCATCTCTCGAGCCCTCCGCACGCTCGTCGTCACCCTCCTCCCGCTCACTCTCACTCCTTCCCTCCGATGATCCCTCCCTCGAAACATCACTCCCTTCCCGCCCTAATACCTCCACCTCCCCATCCGCCACCGCCCTCCTCACAGCCTCCCTCATCTTCTCCTCCGCCTCCTCTTTCTCCTCCAGCCACTTCGAGTCCACCTTGCCCCCCCTCCCCTTCCTCATCTCCTCGCTCTTGCGCTCCGCCGCCTCCACCACCTGCTCCCACCGCCGCCGCTTCTCCTCGCGCTCCTTCTGCTCCAGCTCCGGCTGCGTCGCATAGTATTCCGCCAGCGCTTTGGCTTCGGCGATGACGCGGTAGCGCGGGCCGCCAAGCGCGCGGTTCGACGACGAGGCGAGGCCGTTGTTTCGTTTCTTGCGTGATTGCATGCGCCCGCCGGCGGCGCGGAGTTGAGAGCCGAAGCCGCCTTTGCCGCCGCGGAGACGCGTAGTGAGGTGGAGTGGGAGGAGGAAGCATGGTTGATGTGTGAATGTGCTGCTCGGGAGGAGGGTCGCGAGAGGAGCCGAGGAGGTGGGACTAAGTTGGCGGTTGGAGGTGGTCGTAAGGATGAGGTTGTGGAGGGGAGCGTTGGAGGGGAGGCGCGAGGAGATGATGGTTGTCAAATTAGCTATCGAGCTATCGGCCTGAATTGGTATAGAAAGGGTTGAGGGGAGACCAAGGCCGGGGAAAGAGGTGAGGAGGACATTGAATGTTTCGGTCGCCATTATGGGTTTTGCTGTGTTGAGAAGTTCTGGTAAGCTTGGAAAATTCGAGGATCCGAAGGAGCTCTCAGAACCGAGCACCAATACGCGATTCCAGTAGAGCAGCAGCAAGGCTCAAATAAATGATCAGCGAATATCTATATGGGTGGCACGGTACCTGGTGAGGTCAGAAGTTGAATTTCGAGGCTGGGATTCTGCCGGGCTCCAATGGCATTTGGCTCACCGCTTTGGCCGCTAAACGATCGGGATCCCACCACGGCCAAAATTCTACGAAGAGTACCCAAAGCCAATCACTCCACCCTTTACTTCACATAGCACCGCCAAGATGTAGGGATTCACTGTGAAACTCGTTTGAATATTCTATGCTGACATTTCGCAGGCTTATCCCCAAGGCAGACCGCAAGAAAATCCACGAGTACCTCTTCCGCGGTATGCACCTCTAAAGCCACATTTATACAATAATCCACCTACCCTTGCAAACGTTTATGAACTAACGAGCTGTCTCTCCGTCAGAGGGCGTCCTCGTTGCCAAAAAGGACTATAACAAGCCCAAGCACGACGACATCGACACCCAGAACCTCTACGTCATCAAGGCCTGCCAGTCCCTCACCTCGCGCGGCTACCTCAAGACCCAGTTCTCCTGGCAATACTACTACTACACCCTGACCCCGGAAGGCCTCGACTACCTGCGCGAATGGCTCCATCTGCCAGCTGAGATCGTACCGCAGACCCACATTAAGCAGCAGCGCTCCCATGCGCCCCCGCGTGGTATGCTAGGCGATGAACGCGAGCGCCGCGGCGGTGGACGGGGTGGCCCGAGAGGTGATCGCGAGGGTGGCTACCGGAGAAGGGAGTTCGGCGGCGAAAAGGAGGGTGGTGCGCCGGGAGAGTTTGCACCAACGTTTAGGGGTGGGTTCGGGAGAGGTCGTGGGGCGCCGCCTCCATCATAGGAGCCTGAAATGGAGTGGATGGCCAGCTTGCCTTTATTACAAGGGGTTTCAAGGACGATGGGATGCGGCACGGATATTCGAACATTGCATATGTATCAGCTGAGCATCTACTTCAGATTAGCTGATAAGAGCTCTTTGACTTTTTTTTTATCTTTCTGGTTCTCGCAGTGCGCGAAGTCTATCGTACCGCAGCACGCTGCCGAGTAAGACCTGCGCACCGATGGCGCAATCCTTCGGCTCACAATACTCTGCTGGATTGTGACTGATGCCATCCCTACACGGTACAAAAATCATGGTCGTCGGACACCGCTTGCTCGTATACACACTGTCATGTCCGGCCCCACTCGTCATTTCCATCATGTTCGCCTCCACATCTTCCTCTCCAAATAGTGCCTTCGACGAATCCCACACACAACCAATGCAGTCAGGATGGAACCTAATCGCCTCCGACACACTATCTGTCTTCCATTCCACCGTACATGGCAATCCCTTCGTCCCTGCCCTCGCTAAACCTCCCACGTCCTCTCCCTTCGCTAGAATCTCAAACTCTTCCCTCAGCGTGCCCTCCACTTCCTCCACCACCTCCTCTTTCGGTGCCCTAATATCCAAACTGAACCTCACCCTCCCGGGTACTGTATTCGTACTCCCCGGCCTCACCTCCATCACCCCCGTGCTCGCCAACGCCCCCTTCCCCACTCTTGTAGCCGCATTATGCGACGCGACGACCATTCGCGTCGCTGCGAGCAGCGCGTCCGCTCGGTTCACTAAATCCGTCGTCCCTGTGTGTGTATCGCGCCCTGTAACCGTCACGGTGAACCAGCGATACGCCTGCACGCCCTGCACGACGCCGACGCTCCGTCCAGAGCGGGTCAGGTGCGGGCCTTGCTCGATGTGCAATTCGAAATGGGCCGCGAGCGGGTTCGCCTCCCAGCTCGCTTCCGCCTGGCCCAGGTATCCGATCGTGGCGAGGGCGTCGCGGACGGTGGTCTGATCGGAGGGCGGAATGATGGAGCGGAGGCCGTGAGCGGTGGCGAGCGGGATGGCGCCCGCCCAGACGCCCGAGGACAGCATGGAAATCGGGAACCGGGCGCCTTCTTCGTTGGTCCAGTTGACGACGCCGACGGGATACGCCGTCTCAATCCAGCGCTCGTTGAGGACTTCGAGCAGCTCGAGGCCGGCGGTGACGCCGAGGATGCCGTCGTAGCGGCCGCCGCTGGGTTGCGTGTCGAGATGCGAGCCCGCGCAGGTGGGAGGGCCGGAGCGCTGGCCGGGTCGGATGGCAAACTGGTTGCCCATGGCGTCGGTGGTGACGGTGCAGCCGAGGTTGGTGGTCTTTTCGGCGAACCAGTCGCGGGCTTGTCTATCTGAGGACGAGAGGGCTAGGCGCGACATGCCAATGTCCGTGGGACCACTACCTGAGGCGTCAGTCCTAGTCGGGGTAAATGTAGTGCCTCTCCTTTCGAAGAGATGAACTGTACCTTCCCCACCGCTCGCCTTTTCCCCATTCGGAACTATAATGGATGTTGTCCATTAGTCGCTCTTGGTTGACTTTGAGACTGCTCAATTCCCGCTCAGACATCTCAATTGTCGTAAGAGCTTTCCTGGACGTTGCGGAGAAATTTCTCCGTGCCTGGAGTCTGCCTCCATGGTGGATATAGTTGCTGGCTAGCAGGCTGAATCGATAAATCTTTGAGCTATGACAATTTGTCCTTAGAATAGACGTCAACATTTCCAGTCCGTATAGCTGCTTGAGCAGCTTTCAATTGTTTCGGTTCCATTATAGCTTCAATTGTGGGGTCGCATGGTTTCGACAAAATGGTGGGGCGAACATGGGTGGTCAGAGCGCTAGGCTAATTGCAGGCTGGCTTAATGGTGTAGGAACCGAGCTTGGTTATCAAGATGGAAAAGAGACGGAATTGTCAATCTGATGGAAGCATGATACCGAGATGCGGAGGGACAGTAAGCTTCACCATTCCAACCCGAGCCCACTGGCGCAGACAATCTTTTTATTCACCAAGTGGAGTATTTGAGTCCTCCACTCTTTTCAGTCCTCATGCCGTGATCCGAGTACATACATCGAATTATCCAAGGTCTTTGCTAGTCTTCGCCTTAAACTCATCAGGGTCTCGGTTACCTTCAAATGAAGAAGCTCCTGTAAGATAATTGTTCTCATATAAGGCAACTGATTCTCAACCATGTGATTTTTCAGTCGTGACTTCCGAGATCGGCTGCCACCGCTGGAGCATTTTGTCCACTTGTAACCAAAGTGTAAGCCGACTTTTAGAAGACATAGACAGGTGCGCACGGATAAGCGGAGAAGTTTCTGGGGTACTCCGATATTTTCCGATCTGGGTTTTCGTGACTTCTGCATCATATCGACATTTGAACTCTTTTGTCGATTCAGGTTGAAATGAATGCTGTAATGCGCGGACTATAGTTGCATTCAAGGTGGCATATCAGACTGCAAGAGGACAATCAAAGTAAAGGAAGGGGCTGTCGTGTCAACAATAGATGTTGCATTGAGTTGACAGATTGAAGTTAGACAAGTTTGTACACGAAGCAATGATCTGAACTCGTAAGTAGGAAAACTGCGTCTAACCTAAGAGGTAGTGACGAAATGCTCACAAAAATCAGGCAAACTTGATGCTAAACTCACCAGAAGTCAATGTGATCGAGACTTGATACATTACAATATAACCTTACAAACGAGTGTGTAGGTTGGAATGATAGAGTGAAACCCAAACCCATGACTTGCCAGGAGAACTCCGCTAATTACCAAGGATACATCTATTAAGAGTCAAAATTTAAAGTCGCAAATGGTACAAAACAATGAGCCTTACCTTATCCTCCCAGGTCCAGAACGTCCCGCTATGCTGGAGACCTTTGGTTTGGATCACGTTGATCATGGCTGAAACTGATTGCTCTGGTGTGATAATGCCTTCTACTTGAAAAGTTACGTCGATGTTTCCCATGTCGCTAATATCCATCATTAGCAATGCGCTTTTCCCAAAAATGAAAGAGAGTCCAACGTGGCTACTTCTCCGGGATGCATTGCAAGAATGATTGTATCGTCATCGTTGCGCTTTAGCTCTGCGGCCATATGCTGAACTTTGTCAGCGATGTCAAAGCCTTCATATTGCAGCACAACAACCTCATACCCTGAGCATCTGATTGAGCGCTGCCTTGGAAGCTGCGTATGCCGCAAACCTGGGTGCCATTAGCCAAATGACAACAGCAAAGCATTTGCCATGGGAATGAGTACCCATCTTCCCTTTCTCGAAAGCATTGGGCGGAGCCCGAATCACTGGACATGAACACAATTGTGCCTATCGGTATCGACGTCTTCAGGAGTTTTTGGGCGGTAATGATGGGTCCAATAGTATTAGTGTGAAGATGGAAAGCGAACTCTTCAAAAGTGCTAACGAGCGCAAATCAGTGTTAGCTGGAAACGGAGACTATAGCGAATGGTCTGTTTTGCATCATCGTGAGAAGAAATCCAGAAGGAAAAAATGAGGTTGGGCATCAAGAGTACAGAAGACGAGATGGTAAAATCATAATAACTAGCTATAGTTCAGAAGAGACTTACAGTTCCGTGGCTCTCTGCAAGGATCAGTGAAAGTTCAGCCAAGTTTCATTCGTAAGCGACCTACATTAGGATATCTCAAAACCCCACTGACGGGACGAAACAGTCAGTGAAGCACGTGCGTGCGATTGGGTGAGAGGAATGGCGTACGCATTGATAACCACATAATCTAGCTTGAGGCCGGGAATGGCGGCGATCTCTGCAACAAAATTCTAATTGCGTTAGTTTCCCCCCAGGCACGACGGGTTGGGGGAGCAGCAGTTCGGGAGTACCGTGATGCTGGCTTCAGACAAAACGTCGCAAAAGAACATTTGGCAACGGCCGTGATCGCTGCCGGCTTGTGCCCACAGCCCGGACGCATGCCATGCATTAGGGTCTCGGACCGTTGCGAGAATACGCTCTTCACGCGTGAGCAGCTGCCTTACAAACTCCAGTCCAATGCCACGGGAGGCGCCGACGATGAGCCATGTGGTCCTGTCTTTGCTGGGGTACAGGACATCCGGGATGAGATTCATGGCAGTGTGCAAGACGGATGCAGCCGCAGCATTGGACGGGCTCTCAGGACGCGGAAGGGGAGGGAGAGGTTGGAATAGGTAAGAATCTCAAAGTACCCAACCTGATGCTTGTCCCGCCGAACGCAGGCTTATGTGAAAGCTGCGATGCAGCCTGCGAAGTGGCGCGCGTGCTTATCAACGTGGTAATTCGCTCTGCTCTAACGCCAGAGCACGGCACTGAGACTGCCATGGCCGCTGCATTGAAGCTACTGCTGGCCCCGAACAACGTCTCTGCGGAGAGGGCGAGGAATTGCTAGCCGACAAGGCGGACGATCGCGACGTCTCTCAGAGATCCTTCCCAAGCTTGCCGAGAATCCTGGTAACTGATTCCCCCTGGGATCCGGGTCGGCCTTTTCTCGTCGCTGGCACTGGGCGTTCGAGTTATGCACGAAATCAATGATCTTTGTGCCAATGGTGACGTGCATAACCCAGGGGAGGCGAGATTACATAAGGCCCGTGACGTCCTGACTGTCGGCTGTTTTCGGCCCTAGGATCTCCGGCGGCTGCTGACCTGCAGTTCTCTTGCCGTTGGCTGGCCGGGAGTCGACCAGATGCGCTAACCAAGATTGAGCTGGCATCATCGAGCGTAATGTCTTCCAAGCTCAACTTTTTTTCTTTCTTCCTTTTGACTTTCCTCAACCATTCTTTCCGCGCAACACATTATCCATCCCGCGCATCAACAATTGCACTACTACTCCTCCGCTCGACCAACCTCTAAGATGGGCAAAGACAGCTTCTCAGATGGTGAGCAATTCCACCTCGGCAACATCTTCCCCTTATGAAAGACGTCAATGATTCATCAACCGCTGCCACGCAACCGCGCTTCCGTTGATGGGCATACGTAGCCTGTTCAGCTATGATAATGGATATCGTCCGCTCGCTTCCAATGGAGCTTGAAGCTTCAACATGCTCGAGTCTGCTGTTTTGCGACCATGATTTGGTCATTGCCAACTTTTCAACTCCCGCGCTCTTCCGAACACTGTCAAACCTCCCACTGCGGATTGCTGACTCTCGCCTTATAGGTGACAGCAAGAAGGGCGCTGGCCTCTTCAAGGTACGTTGAACCAATCTATGCGTTTCTATGCCTCCGTCTGGCTCTTTTCGTCCCGTCTGCAGAAACTGACATTTTACAGACCCGATGCGCTCAGTGCCACAACTTGCAAGAAAGTGAAGGCAACAAAATCGGTCCCAATCTACACGGTCTCTTTGGCCGCAAGACTGGTCAGGTAGAGGGTTTCTCGTACACCGACGCAAACAAGCAAAAGGGCATCACCTGGGCTGAGGACACTCTGGTACGCTCAGTTGTACACGTGGAATCTAAGAGCATCTGGTCTGACGTCTAGCAGTTCGAGTACCTTGAGAACCCCAAGAAGTACATTCCCGGTACTAAGATGGCTTTTGGCGGCTTGAAGAAGGCCAAGGACCGAAACGACCTGATCACCTACCTTCGTGACGAAACCAAATAAATGCTTCGCCTCTTTTTGTACCACCACCGATAGACGTACGATAGGGGGATTGGCATTTGCGACTCCGGCAATTCTTGGCTTTCGTCCTTGCTGTGCCGTTTGTATAGTATACCTGTATTCGTTGCATTGGCGACACATCATTCGGCCTGCTTCATAGACTTCTTAAAATATCTCCTCTTTAGAATAATACAGCATTTTCGTTTGGCGCTGGGACCTCTTCTATCATATCGACATGTTCTATCATCGACTGCGGATACCATCCGCTGGTGCACAGTCCCAGAAAAGGGAGACCCACTATTACACAAGCCCATAACAAACTTCAGGTATCAAATATTGAGGTGGTTGTATTATTCGAAAAACCAATTTCTGTCTACTTGAGCACGTTTTTCCGTTCGCTCGGAGAAGCACCCAGTGATGCACCCCAATTCGTCTCCATGTGTACCAATAGTTGGCATACTGCGGCAACGTAGGATACAGCAAATACCTACGGGTAAGGTACCTCCTAAATTGTTTCTTACCTCGCCTCTGCTCGCGTAGGATTGACTGGTTGCAGCAGTGAATGCAAATTGCCCCACAGCTCCTTCTTTCCGATTCGGTTGACGCAGCTACATATCTTTTCTCATCAGTTCACCCCCCTCCTGAGATTCACTCACATGGATGTGACGATCCTATCCATCTGAAAAGATATCGTATATAAAGGTACACTTGTTCTCTCTCTCCATGGGTTTTCATCGCGGTCTTGGCCATCTTTTGCATCTGTAAGAGCGCACCTGCTCAATCAGTGAGTCGAGCTAACCTGTGTAACAAGAAAACTCTGCCCAGATCTCCGATATTGCCACAACTAACGTACTGTGTCTTCACCAAGGTATCTTACCGTGCACATCAAGGTGGTCTGATTGCACACCAGACTTTCTTGCCCTTCTGCACCAACCTTGCGGCGGTAACCTCACGTTCACTATGCCAACTTACATAAAGAACCGCAATCGGGGTCAGCAAAATAACTCAAGTTTCTATACTTCAGAGCGGTACGCATCATATTGAGTTTCTACTTGAACCGGTTTTTTCGTAAAGCTGTCTGGCTTATTCTGTTACAGGCTGGAGAATGTTTTACTCCCAGATAAGTATGATATCATCATCATAATCCATTATGCGAAGCTTCGGCCCAAATTGATGACAACAGAATACGATGCAACCGGTGTAGCAAGTACAAGGCCCATCACGGTTATTCTCAGAAGCAGCTTGGGGACGCACGCCGGATCCGAGTAAAAGACAGGCTCGCCAGCGTTGACAACCGCATCACGTGCATGACCTGCGTCGGAAGTCCAATAGTGGAGCTGCGATGCTCTGAATGTACTCACATTAAGGGGTTGGACGAGTTCTCAAAAACGCAGCGCCGTGGTGGGGATGCGGCTGTATGGTCCCCTCACCCTTTCAGGTCGTTCCGAGGCTTGGATAGCGAGGAAGAGACATGCTAATCCTTTGGCCAGAAATGCAAGCAATGCATGAGCAAGCAAGAGAACACGCCAGTATACGGATCTTTTGTGCAGCAACTCGGCCGAGAGGACGAGGATGACGACCCGAGCGGAGAGCCTGGTGACGACTACAATGCGTCTGACTACCCCAAATACCACCTTGAGGATGATGATGATACCCTGGCAACACCCTCGCTGGCGGGATACTCTCAGACCTCCGGCAGCACTTGGACTCGTCAAGCGCGTCCTGGCAGAAGCGGCGGCGTCGCGTTATCAGACGCGTCCAACTCTCGCATACCCAGTCGCCCCGAGAGTCGGGTGACAAGCTCGTCTTCAGTGACCTCATCGCCGTCGGTCCCTTATTCTCCACCGATCATTCCGACCGATAGGAGTGGTAAATGGGCCAGGGTTAGACCGGTAAAGGTAAGTCGAGGTAGCATCACATTGGCACTGTACACCGCTCAAACCCCAAAAACAGGACCGTCCGGATAACACTTTCTGGACTGAATCGGATGATGAATCCACTAAACCTACTGGCGAAGACGATGAGTTTGACTTTTTGCTTTCTTAGAGAAGCGAGCGAGTGGGAGATGGACAGCAAGGGAGTGAACGACGGATTGAGGAAATAAGATTGCTTGCTTTGCTTGTCATCGACCGACACAGGCTATTACGAGACGTGCTTTTTGAGATTTGACATGGGGACCCGGCAGATATCTACATTCTCTCATTATTGGCGGACGCCTCATTGCTCTTTCACTGGCTGCTGAGTGAGATAGGGGAGAAGTGGGTGGATGACTGGTAATTCAGACATGACTTAGTTTTAGCCCTATTGCTTATTATCTTGCAAATCATACTCACAGATGATTTTAAGAGCACCATATGCCTGAAGACGTTTTTCCTGGTCGACCAAGTGCCATTGCACAAGGATCAAAATTTCCGTACAGGCTTATTTTACTCGGATTCTGCATGGCAAATCCATAATACACAAGCCGTCACTTTAAGTCCTTCTCTCTGTGACCGGTGCGTAAGCCTAGAAAGTGCCTTATAAGATCGACCGTGGCAATCACCATGTGTGTGTGGAGGGATCGCCAGTGATGGGCCTGACTCACTCTCACTCACCAGGTTCACGTGACTGCGCGAACCCCATAAACGCGTGCCCCTGGCGACAGCCCACTTTGCTCCATCCACCCATCTACCCTGAACCAAATACGCTCAATCGGAGGAAGTGTTCGATACACCACGATGTAAGTTAGCATCGAAGCACTTAATTATCTAAGGGTTTTCTAAAGAAGTGCTCTGCAGGTCCAACAGAAGAGCTGGAGCAAATCGAATTCGAGGGCCTCATTCTGCCCTGACGGATTTCTTGGCTGCAAACAACATTTCCGCAGCGCAGATTCGAGATGACTATACTCGTCGCCGCCAGCAGGCCGAGGCCGGTGCTGTGGACAACGAGTCTACCGGTGCGGATGCCGCTGCTGCTCAAGCGCAAGAGGATGAAGATGCAGCGGCTGCGGAGCAGCTAGCCGCCGAAGAAGCCGCCGAGAAGACTAGGAAACGGAAGCGAAACGAAAGGGAGATGGCCGCTGCAATCAAGAAGGCGAAGGAATCTGCAAAGAAGAAAGTCAAGAAAGGCAGGAAGGGCAAGGGCTCAGACGATGACAGTGATGAGGATTATGATGACGATGGATTTGCAAAAGACATGTACAAGAAAGCACGACCGCCACCAGGACAGTTGGAAAACTGCGAAATTTGTAGCAAACGTTTCACTGTGACCCCCTACAGCAAGACCGGTCCTGATGGCGGACTTGTCTGCACGAAGTGTGGAAAGGATCTGGCTGCTGACGACAGGGCTGAGAAGAAGAAGCTGAAAGGACCTCAAGGCAGAAAGCGTCGAAAAGTTGAGAGTGACCGATTGGACGGCTTAATCACACATGGTGCGAAGTCCTTGCAGCATTTGTGCATTCAAAAGGTTGCCGAACACCATCAAGATCTTGAGGAGCTAGGTGATCTGCCACCAACGGTCATGCAACGACTCAGCCAGATTTTTACGAAAAAGAGAGTCATGGATTCGAAGACCCTGAAATTGTTTTTGCGACCTGATCTTGATACGATCGCTATCCACGACTGTGCAAGTAAGTGTTCAACATCATTTCTCATTGGGCATATTCTCATTTTGAACAGGAGTCGAGAAAGATGATCTCAAGCAAGTCTTCGCCGTGATACCAAATATCGAAAGTGTAGTTCTTGGTAACGCACATGCCTTCAAGGACGAAGTGATGGAGTACATGCTGGAAAAAGCATCCAAATTGAAACATTTGCATCTCTACAGCGCCAACCTCGTTACTGACAAGATGTGGCTCAAATTCTTCTGCGAACGCGGTTCTCAGCTCGAAGTCCTCAAGCTCAAGGATCTAGACTCTTCCTTCGGGGAAGAAGTCTTCGATGCAATGGTGTCGAACTGCCACAACCTGCGCCGTCTCAAGCTCAAATTCTGCCGCCGTGTCGGCGCCCCCGCCCTCGAAGCCCTTGCCACCATCCCGGCTGGCACCCTCCGCCACCTCTCTCTTCATGTGACTTCAGAAGTTCTTCCCGACGTCCTCGTGGACCTAATTGAGCACCATGGCCCATACCTTGAGACCCTCTCCCTCGAACACTTCCTCGATGCCGAGGACACCGTCCTGGCCGCTCTGCATGCCCACGCCCGCTGCCTCCGCAAGTTACGCTTCGCCGACAACGACCGCGCCACCGACGCCGCCTTTACTTCTCTCTTCACGGGCTGGGCCAATCCGCCGCTGCACCATGTGGATCTCAGCGCTACCCGTGATGTTGACAACAACAACCCCACCGGACCCCAGAATGCGCCCATCGGCCTTGCAGACGCCGGTTTTGCGGCCCTGATGCGCCACTCGGCGACGCAGCTACGCCACCTCGAAGTCGCATCCTGCCGGCACGTGTCCCGCGCAGCGTGGTCCGCGGCCTTTGATCCCGGCGATCCCCAGTGTCAGTATCCCGAGCTACGGAGCTTGAACGTATCGTTTTGCAACGAGGTTGATACGAGCGTGGTGGCGGGCATGTTCCGGTGCGCGCCGAAGTTGGAGAAGGTAGTGGCGTTTGGGTGCTTTAAGGTGGAGGACGTGATGGTGCCGAGGGGGATCACGCTGATCGGAGTGCCGAGGGCGCAGGATGCGATTGAACATGTGGGAGAGGGAATGTGGGTTGGCGATGGGAAATTGGAGACGAAGGGATTAGTGGAGGTTGTTGCCTGAGATTAGCACGCAAGACAGAGATGTCTTCGATGATATGAGATATTCCTATCAAGGACCGCAACGTGAAAGGGTTCGGTGTGCGTGTTTGCTGAAGGTGGATAATGGATCCTAAAGCTTATTGCTACCAACATGCGACCCAAGAATCAATGTGTAGAAGCCAGTGCCAGCGTTGAGTGCGGAGTTAATGATAGGCAGCCCCATCTGTGTTCTAGCCAAATCCGAAAAGCTCTTGAAATTACTAGTCATCGCTTCCTCGACCTTGTGCTTAACAAAGTAAGAGTTGCAAATATCCCTGAGGTTTTACAGCATTCAAAGGGATTTCTAGAGGATTTAGGTTCGTCTCATTGCCACCAAGTTGCGCTTGTGCCCAAGACCGTACGGATCTGTACGAGGGAAATTCGTACGAATTCTGCCCCAACCCCCTGCCGCAAATGATGACCCGAGAATTTGATACCTCCGGTCCTTGACTCAGGTCATTAATAAGGGAAAGGTATGCTCATCACCCAAATTTATCCGGAATATCAGGATGGCCTCCTCAAATTGCGCCTGTACGGCTGTGACGCAGGACTTCCGACTCGAGGAAAGTCTACAACGTCGTGATGATGGAGGATCTCATACTCCGGCTCGTCCGTCGATCTCCGTCTAAAATTCTCCATGAACTCATTAAGTTGGTGCCGGTGGTTACGACAATCAAAAAACCCGGCTTGCTCTGACTTCAGCGAAGAGTGTTCTGGGAATGCCGACACGAGGATTCCATCTTTCCAGCCCAGCTTTTGAAAAATCTCACCATTACCCCAATGTAGACTTTCAGAGACCAGACTGTCTGTAGCGTACGTTCCGAATTTGTACCAAACCGTCATCGACTCTGAGTGCCTCTTAGCCTTTGTCACGAGGACTACACCGATAATCCCCGGCCGGTTGATCAGAGCATCCGAGGAACAGTCCCAGTCTTCATGCGATGCACAACGACCATTCCGGATCGCTAAAGGCAAAAACAAGAAGTTTGGCATATCTGAATCACTACCGCCAAGCAATGCTAACAGTCGATATTGTGTTCGACACACGAGTTTTAGATCGCTCCAAGATCTCACTTCATATGGTTCGTCTTCACTCCCATTCGGCCGGACCCAGGTTGAGAATCGACTGACTTGGCGTCGCAGCGCCGATTGCTGGATCAACGCTTCTTCGGGAATGTGGAGGGCTCCCGTATGCATGTGCCAAGTATCGCTTTTCGCCCATGAATACATTCCTTCCCAAGAAAACGGCAGGATCTGTGGGTTTATTCTTGACGCCGTGTCCGGAAACATGTCGGAAAGAAGCGAAGGATGCCCAGGGAGCACACGGGCAAACTTCTCGAGACCTCTCTGCTTATACTTGGCCTTCATTTCTGGGAAATCGCGCTTCCTCGTAATCATCGTGCCCATCTTTACGTCCTCTACCAGAATGTAGTCAACCTGTGTGTCTGGCTCTTCCCATTCGGTATCGTCAAAGTCATTTCGATTCGACTTCGTGCTCCTGTGTCTTGGACTACCATGTTCAACATCGAAGAGCTTTGGTCCTTCAGCTTTCAAGATGATATTGATCAAAAAGGGCGACAAATGTGGACTATCGTGTTCAGTGGTGGGTGATAGAAAATGATCATCGGGCTGCACTTTCAATGCAGCAAACAGCGCTTGCTCTCTAGAATTGCCCTTCACGACATTACGGTTTCTACCTGCCACAAGAATTCCAGCTCGAGTTGCCGTAAGCGCCACATCGATGCAAGCACCGCCAAACGCCCACGTCTCCCATTTGGAGATCTCGGCTCTGAGCAAAGCCTCGTCGTTGTATCGAGTAATAAGCCACGGAGGGTCTTCAATTGCTTTCTTAATCTCGACAACAATACCTTGGTCGCCCGACTCGTCGGAGGAAAATGTTGACTTCCCTCGCAAAGACGATAGCGATATCATTGATGTGCTAGGCGAAGGGCTCTTGTTGGACGAAGAACTCGATGACCGTGACAGCGGTACGGACAGATTTTTTGACTGGTAAGTCTGCAATTTATTTTGGACTTCCTGACTGAGCTCTTCCTTTGTTTGGTTGTCTTGAGATTTGTATTTTCCAAGGAACCTCTCAAAGTCTTCCTTGGTCCATTCCTTCGACTGCATGTAGCTCTGATATGCATCAAGCCACACCTGCTCTCGCCGTTTGGCCGCCCATGACAACAATCGCACAATAATTGCCATCTTCCTTGTAGTTAGCACATGGTTGTTCAGGTGGCAGAACTCCCCATGCCTTGTCATCCAGACTCCAGCGGGGGCCAAGACAATCTCCTGGAGAGCCCAAAGCGAAGTGAACCAGCGCTCTTCTCTAAGTGATTCAAATCTGTCTATGAAGGATACTCGTTCGTTTGCGAGCCGCTTTGTCAGTCGATCTCGGCAGGCTCTGCCATTGCCAAACACAATCGTCCAGGATAGGAGCTCCCCAAGACCTGCAATTGGGTCGACGAGCAGCCCAGACTTATCCAGATTCCAAAGGTATACTATGACTCCTTGTGCACTTCCAAAAATGTTCGCTTGCTTCTTAATTTCTCTCTGTTTCTCGGTTTCCTCTTGCTGATTAATACAGAAAATATCCACCCAGAAGTAACGATGCTTTGGAATCGATTTCAGACACGCTTTCAAATGATGTACCAGGTCATAGCGCCGATGGAGAATGTCTTGCTTGACGTCGGGCCAGATGCGCGGGACCTCCCAAGGCGTTCCCTTGGATTTTCTTGTCACCCCCTTGTTGCCATCTGTTTCTTGGTACCTTCCCCATGTCCATGATACAGCCAGATATCCTTGGTTGAGGATTTCAGGAGTTGCGCTCACGGTCTCCGCGGTTTGACTGTCCCAAAGGTAGGTTGGTAAGGCTTCACTTTCTTTGCCAATCCAATCGAACTTTCCAGAATGACTTCGTCTAGTCGGAAGGTCTAGATTCGAGACCGAATCATGCTCAACATCCCATCTTAAAGGACACTCGGGCGACAGTTGAGTCAAGTCACCGAGGCTCAGCTCGTTTGCGTATCTTTCGAGCGTAGCAAGATCCGATCTCGACTGTTGCTTATTCACAAGTGGCGCAAGAACATGGATTCGTGTATGCTCATTGATTGAAGGATGCGGTTGGGAACGCGGGAGCTGAGGGAATTCCTTCGCACTGACTGCGCCTGGCATACGGTGAGAGATACGATTACTCGGGAGACTGAGCTCAGCAGCCATCATAGCTCGCCCTATGACTCTTTTTTGGAGCAAAATCACGCCGGTTCAAGGCATCACCATGATGGAGCAGCGGAGAGCACAGCACGGGTCGCTGCACTATATATCAGCACACTGCCACTGCTAGTAGATTCTGCCCCATGGGCTCTTTCATCATTGCTATAGGTACATCTCTCAGACGCTCCGAACGCCTGATAAGCAAGGCTGCCTCGCGCCTCAGCTCTTCTACAGCGAGGCAACAAGGCAGCCACAACCCCTTGTTACTGTTTTTCCCTTTCGAGTGAATCTCAACCGCACCTGCATCGATGATCTGCGATATATTTGCACAGCCCCGTCCATTCAGTGAGCGGCGACATGGAGTCGGCTAGGCGCACTGGACACCCTGCATTAGGCTGGCTTCCATCTCACCACTCACCAGCAGAGCATCTTGAAATCCCGCAATCCACACCAATGCGTGCCGAAAACCTAAGCAGCATCGCCACAACACTTGTACTCTAATCCTCGTTGGAGCATCCCGATTATAAATGATTCCTCCCGCTCAATGCACGATTGAGCTTGGTCGATAAGGTGGGCAAATTAGCTGCGTCATATCTCCTTCCTCCGCTCACTCCCTATACCCAAGTGCTGCTGGGTTGTCTGGCTGCACGCCCGAAGCCATACTTATCCACTGCCTTTTCGCATGATCATGTCGCAGCAACTCATTTTCACGTGCCCTCCCTCTCTCTTACACCAATGCTCTTCCACCTTTCCAACAATGACCGATACTAGTCCAATTGCTGGAGCATTGGGGTCCATCATTGGCTACCTTGGCTCCGAAGTGGCGGAGAAGTCTCTGTTCGAGCGATTGCTCTGGCCTGAGCGCTTCTACAATGTCGTCTCAATTCGCAATGTCCTGGAACTGGCATTCCTGATGCCAATGGGTGGGCCGATCCATAAGGCTGCACTGAGAACGCTTGACAAGTTCCGTAGTAAGGGACTGTATGAGGGAGCCATGCAGGGGCATATGCTTGGCACTGCTTTCTACGCTGATACCCGACTTTCCTATACATTACATGGATATGAAGGACCTGACGGAGATCGCGAAATCCGAAATGGCTTATGGGCGACAGTCCTGCGGCATTGCCGATATCTGCAGCGAGCACAGGCACTACCCCAGGCCACCGCGGATACAGAAGCGAAAGGCGACGCTCCGCGTTTGGTGAGAAGGACGACGCAAGTCGTGCGGCATTTGCAGCTTTGGCAACCTTTGAGCGAAAAGGAGTACGAGAAAGTGAGGGTTTTCTGTGAAGACAAAGCCGCAGTCACGACAATGCTAGCAGTCTTTGCGAGCGAGATCTCGGCTATCACCGTAGCAATCGTCGTCGGTTGGCGAGAGCAGTCGTACTGGTTCGCGGCTTATTTCTGCCTCCCACTTCTGTTTAAGATCGCCTCCGTCCCGCTGAGCGTGCGGAGAGGACCCAAGCACCCAAGCGAGGCAAAATTCAATCCTGCCGAGGGTGACGAGGATTTGCCAATGAAATCAACAGTTGTTTTCGAAATCTCCGACTACGACCATGGCTTCCCAATCATCGAAGGGCCAGAACCCGTGGTCCGGCAATTCTTCAAGCACTGGGGACATCCGCTGCGCGAAAACTATCGCGACCGCCTCCGAGAAATCGGAGGCATGGCGCTGGTCGTGGCATTCGTCCTTTATTTTCCCGTTGGTCTGCTAAGCATGCTCTGGGTCAGTCAGCCTATTCAGATCATCTGGCTGTCGTACCAGTTGTACACGATTGTGGCCATGCATATAATGCGACTGCGTGGCTCCAGCGGCAGAGGTCGTACGGAGGAGGGTCTGGCGAGAGAGTTGGTTGATGGAAAGGTTGCGGCGCTCAAGAGCGAGCACGGTGGGGTAATTATGGCGAAGTTAGAATCCACTCCGGTGGAGAGGATATCTGGTGGTCAGGCCAAGGTGAGAGATATTGTGCAACAGCATGCTGAGGCGATAAAGTTGAAAAGAAGAACCACTCAAGACAGCGATGATACAGTGTACGAGGGGGAAGTGGAAACGGTCGATGAAAAGATGGGGAAGATATAGTCTGCGCATGTTGGAAGCCGCAGGAGCCCTTCTCGACGGATTTCTCGACAATGATACGTACTTTAGGCTTGTCGTGTTCGCAATCATCAATCAATACGCGATCGCTTCTGGTGCAATCCAGCTAGAGGACAAAAATAATGACCAAGATTAATCTTTCGGCTCAAAATGATGGTAGCATATCCAAGATATTTTGAACGTAGATTTAGCTCTTTGACATCTTAGAAATTAAATTGCAATCATTAATGCTGGGGCCTTAGAGACCATGCAGCAAGCTTCGAACCCTGCTAAGCTCACAGAAGCAGATCCACATATACTTAATTGAGAAAGTCTCCCTGATTACCTCCACTACGTATTGCCCTGGACACCATGTCCAGCTTTGCGTTAACATATTGCGCTGGATATGCGATGCGCCAATGAGTCGGACCACCCCTGCTTTATCAGGGCAGGCAAAATGTCATGAGAGGCAGGCAGGGGGCCTATTGAGGGAACAATGGTTCGATCGTCCAAAATGTACGATTTGTCTAACATTAGTTCCTTCATGCTCAAAGTTTCCTCTACCTACGTCAAGTTACGCCTCGACTCTGATACTAGGGCACGTTGTGCATTTCTACTAACACGGACCTAGCACAAGCTCCATCAAGCTCCATCAAGCTGCTACCTGCCACCAAGGATCGTCCTCTGACCCCCTTCCCTTATCCTCCTCCTCCTCTGCCTCTCTTTCGTCGCCACACCGCCGTCCTCAGGATCAAAATTGTTCCCCTCCCCATTTAATGCCATCTCCAGGACTCAAACGTTCACCGACCCCTCTCTGGTCTTGTTTTCCTTGTTTCTTCCCATATACAATGTCCAAATTATGAGCATCGCATCCACTGTCAACTCAGATGTGAATGATTGCAACTTCCGGTTGCAAAGCGCTAAGCCACCGCTTCTGAGCGCAGTCATTGACTCAAGCACAGACACGTCGATGAGAGCTGGATGTAGGGCCATAGCAACAGGAGTGGTAGTGGGTTGATGAGATTGTGCAAGCAGGGTTGGGCGACGATAAGCTGTACCAGAGGTATGATAAAAACATTGGTGAGCGCCGCGTCAATGATGAACGGGAAGCTGCTTTGACTGGGTGCATCTACGAATCAAGCCAGTTTCTTTTTTTTTTTTCTCTTTTTTTTGGGGGGGAACGTACAGATATTTTCTGGACTGTTGTATGGCTTCGGTGCACAAGAGAAGGACTGATGCTGGTACCAGGAATTGCGGATTGAAGGCACATCGATGGCGTCAGCACACTGGGGTGCTATCTGAGCCTGAACTAGGAGTCTTCAATAAACTTCTATGCCAAAATCGTGTAATTTGCTATCTTAGTCAAGTCAATTTTCTCTGTGATAGATAACCTCTAAAGAATTGGCTTTCAGTAGTTGAATGACGACAGAGACGGATTCATTGGTGCAGTGGTGCATTTCAGGATATGTCTTTTCCTACCACTTCGGGATGTCATTGCTCTGGAAGGCAAGGCTTTTCGATTAGCTGCCATTTTATCGTTCGGGTTGTTTGAAGGCCACGAGCAACATCAACAACAGCAATGCGGCATGACTGAATTTTTCGTAAAAAGATAACGGGGTTCATCAATTGGCCCAGCGCGGCCAGATTCTTAGCGAACTGCATACGCAAGCAACTGATCTCAAACAGCCATTGCACGTTACGGAGAGCTTAGAACCAGGATGCCGTCATTCATGCTGCCACTCTCGGCTCCGTGAATCTCTTGAAGTGAATCGTGCTCTCGCCAGTCGGTCCGAACAATCCATTCTTCGCCATTGAGCTTCTTTTGAGTAAAGTGTCCCATTACGTGCTCTCGGTAATCTTCATGGGTAGTGAACTGTCTGTTGCAAAATCCGCAGTGAAGAGGGTTGCTAGGTCTCTGATGGTGCTGCGACTTTCTTTCCACCTCTAGAAGAGCTGGAGATGATTTGCCGTGGATTTTCTTTACGTGTTCCCGAAACTTGTCTTTTCTGTGCTCGGAAAAGGGCGGATTGCTGTCGTTCGCGAGACAATCGTCACAGACATATATGGTACGTGGTTGCCGAACGTCCATATGACGGTGCCAGCTCTCGCGAATGTCAGTTCGATAATTGCATTCCTTGGATGTGCATTGGTATGATCCGAGGTTCTTGCGTCTTCTACGCTGAAGATCGTCGCAGCTCCGCTGAGCAGCATATGCTGAATAATTCTTCAGTGCCGCGACAGTAGCTGGGTTTCGGGGTGATGAGGTATTGAGTGGTGAGATGGGAGTTGGCATCAGCGGTGGTGAATTGCGAGCCTCGATATGGAGTTCCTCGGAGATAAGATCGATCACAGTACTGTGTTCTAGTCCTAACCTATTTGCAAGATTCTCTGTTTTGCTTCTGAGTCCTTTCGCATCTACCCAGAAGCGGATCATATCTCTTGTTTTATCAGCGACAGCCATAACGTTAGAAGACCTGTTTAGAACTGGCGTCTCTGATGAAGGCCCCAGACGGTCCATGGAGGAGTATCTCCCAGATCGTCGCCGCTTGGGCCTTCTTTGAACTGTAACTGACTCGGGCTGCTCTATAGCTGGTGAAGGCCTCTGTTCGAAAATGGGCTGATGGAGAAATGAAGGGGGACCCTGCTGATTGAATATCAGTTCAGGGTATTCCAATTCCAATGGATCGTGATTGATTGATTCGAAAGTTCCCGTACTAGACGAAGTTGGCAATAGCTAATGAACATGAGCACGCAACGAGAAAGAGGCTCTAGGCATGTTTGGTACATACCATAGGCCAGGCGGCCAGCGGGGCAGAAATTGGACAAGGTGAGGGAAGATCAAAGTCCGTGACATCGATGTGGCTGCCATCTAGAATAACGGCATTGCCTAGGTTGGTGATTGCATGCCCTGTTGACGGAGGGGGTGTAGGCCTTTGAGAGGTCTGGACGGGAATATCGTTTGCCCATCCGTCACAGGACGAGCTGTCATAGCCTGGTGCCTCCATGGATGAGCTATTACGGCTTACAAGCAGAGAGGAAGAGCCGATCTGCAGTTGCTTTTTCCTGCATGCGGCAGCCCAGATGTGTTCCGGAGTATAGTGGACGGTCGGACTGACCGGAGAAGGTATCAATGAACGCACGAGGGGCTTTTGCGATACCTTAGAAGAATGCCGCAGAAGTACTGTGAGCCGGTACAACTAGCGGTACTGCGCTTTTCACCATATTTGAGTCACCTCACTCAGCCGATTGAGTCGAGCCGCATTGTAGGCAACCGGAATCCGCAGAAGCTGCTTGCCCTCTTTGCAGCATGATGAGGGCATCGCAAGCGCGAAAAGAAGGCATTTGCCCTTGGGGAATGAGTGACTTTGCCCATTTCACCCTGTCCATGGGCAAGCTAGTCTGACGTTGCAGACCTATCGAGGCCTTGCAGATTCCGTAGTAGATATACATCCATACTTTGGGGTGGTGGACGGTTCAGCTGATGACGAGATTCCAGCAGAGTGGATCTTAATGACTGGAGAAAGGTTTCTCTCGGAAGAGTGGTGGCGAGCGGCATGAACGGAAGAGACATTGCTGACGTGTGCTCTATAAGAAAATCCAACCAGATCGAATCATCGATAAATCAATCTCGAGCCGAGAGAATACTCGTTCTGTTGTAGAGAGTACATGCATAGGCTGGTGAAAGGGGTGCGCCTCTGCTTTGATCTAAACCTAGCGCGGTAAAGCGTACCGAAAGTTGCAATACTAGCACTGAGAGGGAACAGAATGTGCGGCTTCACAAGGTATCGTTTCTTTTTTTTTTTTTTTTTTGCCGGACTTGATGAGAATGCCAAGCACTTACAAACAGTGGAGGGAAGGTACACCGTGTGAAATCGAACAAGGCGGGCCAGGTCGATGAGACGGGAACGCTACTGAAGGACTGGCATCACCCTCGTAGTCGTACCACGCGTTTTCCAATTTCTAGCAAGAAGTGAGAAGTAGCAGCCGGACTATCTGGTGCATCAGGGGAGTTGTGCTTTGATATACTGTCCTTGGTTATCTACACGCAATCTAAAACGCCTTCCAACGCACCACGCTATCACATCTAATTGGACAAGTCAAGCACCACTCTACCCTGTATCTTCGCATCATGCATCTCTTGAAACACTTCTGTCAGCTTGTCCATCTTCTCGACCCGAAAGTGCGATTTAACCAGTCCCCGAGCAGCAAAATCTAGTGTCTCAATAGCCTCTCTTCTGTCTCCCACTGCCACAGCAACAATGCTGAGTTCTTTCGCAATCATGGTTTGCGGCCAGGCTTTGGCGATGGGCTTTGGCTCGCCTTCCGGAATGCCAACACAGACCGCCCGGCCTCCAAATCTTAGAAGATCCATGACTTGCGCATAAGCAGCGTTGGCTGCAGTCAGAACAAGAGCGGCATGAGCACCAAAGCCTCCAGTGGCATTCAACACCTCCTGCACAACATTGCCCTCGGTGTGATCGATAAAGTGTTCTGCACCCGAATCCAAGACAATTTGTTTCTTACTACCATGGTCAATTCCAATGACCCGAAGAGCCATGCCGCGGGCTGCGAGCTGGACCGCAATATGACCAAGACCGCCCCCAGCGCCTGTAATTAGAGATGTTCATTAGCACCAACATGGTCACTCCCACAAAGTTTACAACTTACCCATAACAACCACCCACTGCCCTGCCTGCGCGCCACTCTTCCTCAATGCCGAATACGTCGTCACACCCGCACACAGCATTGGCGCCGCCGCTGCCGAGTCCAAGCCCTCTGGAATCGGAGTCACGTAATTCGCCGGGCCCAGCACATATTGCTGGAATGTTCCCGGGGTATAGTACCCACTAATCTTCTGATTCAGACAGA
This sequence comes from Bathelium albidoporum, assembly GCA_021031095.1. NCBI lineage: Eukaryota > Fungi > Ascomycota > Dothideomycetes > Trypetheliales > Trypetheliaceae > Bathelium > Bathelium albidoporum. Next base: position 44,100 of record JAGFVP010000020.1, on the reverse strand, counting down.
CGCCATCGTGGCCCTCGAGGCACGGCGCGCAGCTGTCGCACCGCGCGCTGACCCATTTGATGCCGACCCGGTCGCCCACTTTCACGGCCGACCCTTCGGTGCCCGGGCCCATCTTCACAATATGTCCAACACCCTCGTGCCCACCGACCTGGCCCTTTTGCGTCGGCGCGGGCAGCGCGAACCAGCTGTTGGTCATGACGCCGAGGTCGGAGTGGCAGACGCCGGAGTGGGTAAGGTTGACGAGGACTTCGCCTGGCCCGGGCTCGGGGGTAGGCAGCTCTTCAATCTTGGTCGAGATGGTGCCCGGGTTGTCGTAGACAGCGGCTTTGTAGGTCTTGGGGATCTCAACTGCGGCCATGGTGACGGTGGATTAATAGATCTTCTAGCTCTTGTGGCAAATGTGGAGGAGTTAGGAAAAGCGGGTTGAGCGAAGCTATATATCTTCAAAATGAATTGACAGATCGATGAGATAACAACACTAAAAACTGGAGAAATGGAGAACCCTGTGGGATCGAACATCTGATCGAGGTCATGCATCCTCGGCATCGTCCTAGACCTTCTTGGAAACCACTTCCCCGCGGCGGGGTCTTGGAGGACGCGAGGGATGGCAAGACATTGCGGCGTCCTGTCACGTTTGAGAATGGCGTTCCTTCATATCGGTGACTGGCTAGACGATCAATTGGAGCTTTGAGCCCTTTTTCAGGGCTGATAGTATTGAGGCATGCCAGATGAGGGTAAGAGAGTGACGAACAGACCATTCTCGCATACTAATTCTCCGGCCCACCGGTCGAGAAGTGGGGTAATTCAATCACAGGAAACCAATCTTTTTTTTACGCACATATCATTAGATTGATTGGTTGGCTGATTGAAATATTAATGCACGCCGCCATGAAGCTGAAGTCATGCAAGGCGTGAGAATGGAGAGATCTGCTTGCTTTACATAAGCGAATGCAGTGCTCCATAATACTCCCACAGATCGGTAGAGAGACAATCCCTAGCTTATCAGATAGCAGAAAGCATAATGCGAGCCACGTTGAGGCTTTCCCTTTGCTTCTGCTTGGAAATTCTGGAAAATCGGTCAACGTATAGAAAAGCTGCAAATCTCTTAGGCTTTATGATCCCAAGATATTCCCGCAAGCGATATTGAATATTAGGTATTGGTACGCAGTCGAATGCTACTGCATTATTGTAATACTCGATGCTCAAGCGCAACTCACTGAGAACGTCATTTAGAAGACTTGAATTTGGATCTTCCTGACCGACACCCTGTACATAGCTTGACTGATCCTGATCGAAAATCACCTATCGAAAGAATAGGTAATGTGCTGTCCATTCCAAGTATTCCAGGATTTAGTAAGAACCCGATGAAGAAACCCCCTGAGTCTCATGTTTCTCATCGCGTTTCTCATTCTCTGACACCTTAAGAACCCCAAGACCCAAGACGATCAAGTGGAAATTTATACTCATGTCTTCCTCGCATCCAGGGCAAATTGATTTTGGAGCAAAATTCAATCTAGAAATTGTCTTCCCGTCAATTTTGGCAATGCCAACTCCAATACCATAGCAGGCTTTCAGCTCGGCGAATTTGAGCGCAAGATCATAGCAAATTATATGGTCAAATACCCTCCGTCGACTGGCAGTGGCACACCCGTGATCCAAGCTGCATCATCGCTCGCAAGGAAGACAGCTACCTTAGCGACATCTTCAACGCTACCCATGCCGCCGAACGGATGAGCATCGCTGATTTTCTTGAGCTCTTCGGGATTGGACTGTAGATTTTGCGTCATTGTAGTACGGAGAACTACAAGATAAGTCAGAGAGAAGAAAAATAGACGCAGTCACAAAGCTTACATCCTGGACAAAGAGCGTTGCAATGTATCCGATGCGGTGCATAATCTAGCGCCACCTGCTTCGTGAGCTGTACAACTGCGCCTTTGGCTGCACAATACGAAGCTGATGTCCCCGTCAGTCAGATTGCGTGTCTTGGCCAGAATCTTCCCGACCCAGCTATACGCACAAGTGCCATAGTACCCAACCAATCCCTGGACGCTTGCTGTATTCACAATCCACCCGCGATCTTTTTCCCCAGGTCTCGGTTTTTGTCCCAGTAGCATCTGTTTGACGGCATATTTACATCCCAAGAATACACCCTTGGCGTTGATCGCCATTGTCCGATCATAGTCCTCCTCACTCGTCTCGTGAATCCCCAGCACCCGTGTATGCGTGCTCTCCATACTGACCCCCGCATTGTTGACCATAATGTCCAATCGCCCGTACTCCTCCACGCAGACCCGCACCACGAGCTCGACGTCTTCTGCCTTGGTCACGTCGGCCTGCACGAAGCTCGCGCGATAGCCAAGGCGTCGCAACTCTCGGTGTGTGGGCTCGCCATCAGTGCGGTTGTGGAAGGAGTCTGCTTTGCCCGTGGTAGAATCAATAGGGTTGCGCGGGCCTGGGTAAATATCGACGCAGCAAATGAGGGCGCCCTCGCGAGCATAGGCATGGCAGATGGCGCGGCCAAGGCCAGACGAAGAGCCTGTGATGAGAGCAACTTTGCCTTGCAGGCGACCAGAGGACATAGTGCTCATTGGGTCAAGCTCGTTCGGAGAGCTTAGGTAGTATGAAGGAATTCGGGTGCTCTGAACGCTGGGTGCGATGCTCGACGGCCGCATTGAGGCTTCGTAGAGGAGAATTGGAGAATGTCCAAAGTCTAGGTGTGGATAGAACAAATGGTTGCCCAGACGTCATCGTGCAGCAAGAAGTGGAACAAGCGTCTTGCAAACTGTGTGCGATTATGCCGAATTATGCAGTCGTGGATGGTGAAAAACCTGATCATGGAATGTACGAATGTACGCCATTGGCCTGCAAAAGTTGAAAAATAATACGCAGAACTGAAGAAGCAAAAGTCTTCACCCGTGATGATCTCGTGAACTCATACGCTCATTGTTGAAATCATTCTGGCATATCCAGAATGGTGTTCTTCGTGAGCCATATCCTTCCCACCATATATTGCCAGGTTCGTCGAGAGATCTTTGAAAGCGCAACCATGTATCTTGACCACCCATGGAGTATCTTCACTCTTCATACATATCTTTAGAACTGCAAAGGTTCACTCTTCAAGCTCTTCTCTGCAGGTATTCGTCGTAATCGTCTCCTACTTGACCCCATTCGCGTTCGTCCCGCTCTCATTCCCGCCATCCGGCTTCCCCTCCGCCAATCTCAGCGTCTCCTCCACCACCAGCAGATCCCGCTCAATCATCTCCGCCCAGTTCTGCAGATCGCCAAACTCGTTCAGCTTCTTTGTGCTCGTGTCCGCCAATTTCTGCCACTGCGCGCTCTCCTTCGCCAGCGCCGTAGTCTGCTTCGCGAGCTCGGCTTCTTGCCGCGCCAGTGCGGCTGCGTTCGCTTGCAGGTCGGTCGCGCGCTGGCGGAGGTCGGCGTCGAGGCTGGCGCCGACAGCGTTGAGGGTGCCGGTTACGGCAGCGCGGGCTTCGGCGGTACCGGAAGGTTGGGTGGGTTGGGATTCGGGCATGGCGGTGGGATGAGACTTTTATGGGACGAAGAGGAGTGGGATTGGGCGGTTGATTGGAGGTGGAGGCGCGGAAGGGCCGAGGACCAGGGAGGACCACCACCTTGGAAAAGGTTATTTGTACAGACTTATTCCAAAATGACTCCAAATATTCAAAGCTTAACATGCCATATCCGTTTCATCAGTCGCTAGACTTTAATGTCAAATGGTTGTGAATGGATGGCTTTAATAACAAGGCTCTGTTGGTCAGTACCTACCCACATCTTTCCTCTTCAGTAATCGTTCGACATCATCTTTGTGACAGCTTCAAGCAAGCTCGTGAACAGAACCTGCTTTCATTGGTGGCGTCTTCAGTGATATTCATTCGTTGTTACTTTACTGCCTACTTGTTCGTACACAAGTAGGAGGTGGGCAAGGACTCATTCTCCCTGATATTCAGTCTCTATCCAGAATGTACTGCCGATCTAGCAATATTGAAAAGTCTTAAGAACTTATTCGTCCTCCATTCTGCAAAATGTAAACAGCAGGATAGCAGTCAGTGTCAAGGACTGTTACAACTTTGAAATGAACTACAGAGTACTACGAGAGCAAACACTATAGCGTTGATTTACGGCTTTCCCACGTCCAAGTGGAAAAGAGCAACGCTGAGAATGAAGCCGCTGCGCCAACTATGAGCTTTCCATGGCAAGTGTAAAACTTTCGCATTCTTTAGTGTCAAGTCATGAAATCCGATTGGCGCGGCCGCACCAAATTCCGAGTATCATAGCTCTTACTCCAAATTTGCATCTGGAAAGCGATCTGCCGGGGCTAGCCTGGCAGAGCATCAGTTTTGACCAGCCTCGTCCCTGAATGTCGATCACTTAAGTCTTAGCTGGAATGATGTTCACACTTATCCATGCTAGCCAACGGCCCTGACTCAGTGGTGGTCCCCTAGGTCTGGCTAATCCTGGTAATACCCACCCTTCATGAAGAGGCCGTGCAAAATCCCAGCAGGGTATCAGAGTACCTCGACTTTCATAATTGGACCTATTTTTCCTTCCTGCTTTCAATAAAGCCAGATGGTCGTTTGCGTCTTTTTGACTTTACATTTCACTAATAGCCGCGATGTCAGTTTCTTATGATCGAGCATGCCGGTTTTTGATCGCCTTTACCCTGATGGGTTCTGCATCAATTGCAGCACAAAATAACACTGGTTCATGCTTGGAAGCTGTACGGCCTTCTATCGTGGTGGATGCTAGAGATTCTTACAGGCATCACAGTGCCATGACCTGAACGCTTCGCTGGGTCTTGAAACGACTCCTCCTCCATACTGGGCGCAACAACAAACCGGGATTTTGCCAGCATGTTTCGTGCGCCCAAGCACACCCGAGGGTGTTTCTACGGTTCTTTCAATAGCGAAACACTACAGTTGTTCATTTGCTATCCGTGGCGGAGGTCATTCAGATGTACCAGGCGCGAGCAATGCGCCTGATGGGATTACGCTTGACCTGGGAGCCTTGCAGGAGACAACCGTAACGAATAACAACACTGTGACGAGGGTTGGTGCTGGAAAAGACTGGGGAGATGTGTATTCTATTCTGGACCGTCAAAACCTCACAGTCGTAGGGGGCCGAGAGAAGAGTGTAGGCGTTGCCGGCTTGACACTCGGAGGAGGTATCTCTTACTTTTCGGGGTTACACGGCTTGGCCTGTGATAATGTGGTAAACTACGAGGTGAGCAAGTCTGCATTACCAAACAGAAGATGAGACTGAAAGGTCAAGGTTGTCCTTGCCGACGGCACTGTTGCTCAAGTCAACTCGAGCTCTCCATATGGAGACATATACCGCGCCCTTCGCGGCGGCGGCAATAATTTTGGCATTGTCACCCGTTTCGATCTCACCACATATACTTATCGCCTTATTCGAGGCGGCTTAACGGTATGGAGCTCTGACAATCAGACAACATCTGCTCTGATTGCCGCCTATGCTGATTTCACCAACAATGCCCCTTCTTCACCATCTACTGCTATATTTCTTGCCCAGGGTTTCAACTCCGCTACAAACTCCTTCATTTGGTCTGCTGGGCTTTACGATACCTCCCCAAATCTTACAGCCAACTCCAGCGCTCCTATATTTGCTTCATTCGCGACTTCTGAGCTTAACTCGGCCCGTCTCCTTACCACAGAACGCTTAACAAAACACTCGGATCTGGCCTCCGAACTCGATTCGACACAGCCTCCAAACCTACGTAATCAGTTCACCACCGCAACATACGTTATGAGTCCGACGCTGATGCAGCAAATGGTGGATATTTATCGTGAAGAAGTTCTGTCTGCTGTCCAAGCCAACGTCTCGTCTGACCCTGCCTTCTCGCCAAATCTAGCATTTCAGCCACTAACACAGAATATGCTACAGTATCAAAACCGAAGCGGAGGAAATGTGCTTGGACTGCATCTTGGCGCTGAGGGATCTTCTAACGATGAGCGACCACTCATGCTAATGAGTTTCAACTGGCAGTGGTCCAATGCAGCCTATGACACCGTTGTGCGTGCCCATATCGCAAATATTCTGGACCGCAGCACACGGGCTGCCAAGGATTTGGGACTGCTAAACGAGTGGATTTACATGAATTATGCAGCCCCTACTCAGCAGCCTGTTGCGAGCTATGGACAAGCTAGCAGGGAATTCATGAGACGCGTCCAAACCCAGTTTGACCCAGATGGAGTATTCCAACATTTAGTACCCGGCGGCTTCAAAGTTGTTTAGGTTACAGTCCTCTCCTGTAGCCAAATTGTATATATCATCCTCTTGGCAGTCGGCCCGAAAGACAATCCCGCAGCAAGTACTTCATCTCACAGCAGCTGCCTCGCATTATTCGTAAAGATATGACAGTCAACGACGAAAGATGCGTTGATTGGATCGCTAAATCCTCCTGCAGTCGAATGTCCCGATCGCGATCAGTCTTTTCGAATCCTGTCATACTTATATCAGGAAACGAACAGAGTTGTAAGAGCGAAATGCTGTTGCGTTGATCTGTCTTAGTAAGCTGTGGAGCAGGGGAGGAAGAGTGGAAGGAATAGAGCCGCTGACTAATCCGCTGCTGCTCTTGCCGCAGCGTCTTGGCTCGGCGATTGTCGTGTTTTCAGCAATGATTTTTGGTCCCCGTCTGAGCCCATCCGGGCAATGATATAGATACCCAGCTACAAATACAAAAGCGAGAGCAAACAAAGGTTGCAGACACTGGGGCCGGGGGACACTCGGCCCAAAAGTGTCTCCTTCATCCATCACGGTTATGCGATTTTTTTCTGCTGGAGCAATAACTCGGTAACTGTAGCATACCGGGAAGAATAGGTAAAGTGCGATAAATTTTGGACTACGTAAGTGAAAAATTCAGTTGGAGTACGTTTCAGTCTAGGTGATTGTATGATAAGGCGAGGTGACTCCCGCTGTGATAAAAGAGGAGGCTGGAGGGTGTCTTTTCATACTGAAATTCAACCCGTTGTTTAGGAAATATGGCTTCGAACAGATTAAATGTATCTCAATGACAAACACAAAGCAAGTTAAATGAATTCCCTCCGTCTTAGTGAAGTTAGTCCAGCGCAATTCCACGTCGAGTCTCTCTTTCCCTGTGAACCTACAATCGCGTACGGATTGAAATTAAGCGCTTCTGAGATGGTCTTCATATCTTTCATCTTGTAACCATGCTTCTCGGCCGTCTTTATTGCGTAAGGAAAGAGCTCGGTCGGTGATGTCCCGATATTCTCGTGCATAAGAACGATGGCGTCCTCGGGTGACTTTACCATGTCCACAATTCCCTTGCTTTGCTCAAGAGAAGCACCCATACTATCCTCAGTATCGACATCCCAATCGATGATAACTTTCTTGTGACGTTGGTTAATGTATCGGACCAGGTCCTGGTTGCCTTCGCCATAAGGAAGACGAATGCTATTAGGTACTACACCAAGGATCTTCCATAGCACATTATCAAGAGCCTCGATCTGTTTGTCAATCTGGTCACGTGTAAGATCGTTGAGATGGGGATGAGTTGCTGTGTGAGAGCCGATCTCCATACCCTTACTGAGTGCGTAACGGAGATTAGCCACAGTCTGTTCTTCATAGATGCAAGGTTTAGTTTGAGCATTAACGAAGAAGGTAATTTTGATTCCATTCTCTACAGCTTGGTCGACAATCTTTCGCATCTGATCCCTGGGTCCATCATCGAAGGTATACGCTAGGCAATTGTAGGTAGTGCAGCTTCTCAATTTGCCGGCAAGTTCTGGTGGAAAGGTATTTGTATCTGTGCCACGGACTCCAAAAGTTTTGTAGTCGCCTGAATTAGACCTTTCCAAGTTTGATCTGATCATATCAGAAACAGGAGGTATATACCTAGTCATTCTTGTCGCTAGCGAAGCACAGAGGACCGGCAGTGTGAGAAGAAATAAAACAGACTTCATACCCATTCTACAGGTGGGACGGTATCGAAGATAAATTTGGGCCCAAAAAATGCAAACACAAAGAGAAAAGGTAATTTTTTTTCCAAGGTCATACCAGAGAAAGACGAGTGGCTTAAAATGGAGATGACCTTGTCGTACGTGTTACAAGATTCTTCGCGCCGGGAATCGTCAATTACGCGATGGGCATCAGAAGATGTTCTCGGCCTTTGACACTCTACACAATGTGATTCGCTTCGGCGAAATCTAGATGTATGGTATACGGATCAAAGGAGGAAATATCAAAGTCAAGGCCGATATAGATGTGTACTTTTTTGGGCGGTAAAATGGCGTCATCAAGTTTCGGCTAGAGTAGGTAATCCACCACGCTGTTACATAAATAGAATACCTGAATATACCAAAAATTTTCCCGATACCGCTCTCAACTTGTCTCGATTCCTATGTTACTTTGCCGTCGACAGCCAACTGGAGTTAGAATGACCACATTCGTCATTCTGGACCCGGCAGCAGGTTGCGATGGGCGACCGAACACGAAGGTAAGACAAATTGCGACGTGTGGAGATCATGGTTTCGTCCTCTGCCTTCCGTCCGCACTTTGACAACATTCATCGACCCTTTTGGCCGGCTTGATTGCAGCGTCTATCAGATCGCTACACATCGCAAGACTGGCCTATTGGGAACTATGCAGGGCCAGAGAGCTTTTGCGCGACGTCACGGTGGTGCTTGCATAACAGTCATAAAGCTCTACGGTCACTTGGAAAGGGGTTCCGTATTTCTAAAAATAGATATCCCACAGTGTCCGTCCTGCCGACGTCGTCGCCATTTCTTAGCTGAGTCTTTGTGACATGGCAGTTGTCAAACCTCCAGCTCAGTGATAGCAAAGAGCAATACTGGCTATGCTCGCTTACGGAGCGAAATTGTCACGCATTTCAGTCTGCCAAATTGCTCCAGATGCCTGAAGCCGAGCTTGCTCGGCTGTGAAAGTCGCTTGAACGGAGACGGCCCGCTTTTTTGACCAACAGAGAAATTAACAGATTCTCTTTGCCTTTTAGACAGTGCAATTTGTATATGTGTATCTAATTCACATTGGAATCGTGTCTTGGTCGTACTCTCAATGATTGGGCTGGGAAGATAAATACTATCCCAAGCCTCAGATCTTGCGACAGAAAGCTCTTGATTCAATATCCAGAGGTGCCTAGACTGGAGGTATGGCCTCAAATGCCATAATGATAGCGTCTATGGTATGGTAAGCGATATACGGTAGGCCCATGCTCAGCCTCCCATAAGCGATAGTAAACTTGTAGGCATCGTCAGAGATACCATTTCTACCGGCCAAGATCTCACCGGCGTCACCCAAGAGCATATCTGACTTGTAATCGAAATCGCGGCCCCATCCAGGCTTCTTCGTGTCATCAAGCAACTGTTGATGCCAGAGACTATGAATATCACGTACTATAGGGGCCAGGTCTTCATTGACGCCGAACGGCTGCTTCTTGGCCAGTTGAGCAGAACAATCTTCCAACATATCATACCACATCTGGAAAAAATGATTGGCGGGCGAGTCGGGCAGCTGGCCTTGTGTAGCAGCCCTCTTAAGCCCACAGATCAACGGTTCGGCAACCCCAGCCTCTGTTATCTGGCACTTGGCTAGCCGATAAATTCCCCAAGTCCTGGAAACGGTTTTAGCAAAACTGACAATACTTGGAGCAGGTCTCTAGGCATCAGCATTGGCTTGTTGTCTTTCATGAGGTGACTAACCATTCCCAGAATTGTGGATATTTGCTGACATACAACTCAAGAGTCTCGAAAATGCGTCGGTGCCGAGCCCGACAGAAGCTATATGGTGGCGAAGTGGAAGAGATACGCGCATCTTCCCGGTTGTGCTTCCAAGCTCGGTGGTGACCCCTGAATACTTCACAAAGCATTGATGATAAGATAGTAGATGTTGTGTGCATGGCTTGGGAGATGCTAAAGCCAGGAGGATACAGAAGGCGCAACAGATTGCGAGTTTCTCCAGTGAATATATCGGTGTGGAGATCCATCACGTCGTTAGGAAGGGCTGAGCCGATCAGCGAGTCTATGCCCTCGTCGTCAAGCCATGCAGCGCCATCCCGACACATATAAGCGGAGCCAATGGTATCAAAAGCACGAGCTATAATTACCAAGTCAGGGTGAAGTCCATGTTTGATAGGTGCCGTTCGAGGGGTCTTGAAAGATCTTGCATTCTCGCAATCGTTCATAGCACGGAGATACGCAAGAGCTATTCGCCAGAAACAGCGATCCTCGCCAGACTTGGTGTCATCAAGAGTTGGTACAGATGCCCGTGCCAGAGTCTCAAAAGCGGCCAGACGGTCGTTGAACTTGTTGTTGCCTTTGGCCTGCCATATCAATCAAATCAGTGACATTCATAACCAATACCTCTGTAGTCATTTGAAGATCTTTACCAATAGACCAGTCAAACGTTCCCTATAGGTTACAATCAGAAAGAAGAGACAGGACTCACCCAGTCTACACCCGTGAGGGCCGAGTATACGTAGTCCTCCTTATGCCACTGCGGCTCGAAGGTGAAGGATTGACACATGAGCAGGTAAAAGGGAAATTGGACAATGATGGGAGGGTCACATTCAAGATTTGTGAGCAACCTGCCCCAAGGTTTGAAGTGATCGTCTCCACCGGCCCTCGATGCATGTAGTTGAAGTGACACATCCACAGGGTCATCGGTGGCATCTGCAGCCAACAGAATGGTAGCACCGATCTCCAAAGTACATTGGTATGTCAACTCGATTGCATTGATGTCATGCAAGCCCGCGCTCGAGTTCCTCTCGTTTGCAATCATCTCATGGAACGTGGTGGCAAACGGCCTAACAAGCTTGAGGACGTCGTCAGTTGGCTGATAGCTCTTAAGAGCTCTCTTGACCCATTGAGCGACCTCAGTCGTCAATGCATAGGTACCGATGTGTCGTCCTTGTGCCGGCTGCGGAGGGCGTGTGTTGTATTCGCTCTCTAGCCACACTCTCTTCGAGGACGTTGGAACCAACTTTATGCCATTGACATCGCCAAGATAGATACTGTCTTCGCACTCGTCGTGAGTACGCAGGTTGGCATCTACACTGCCTCTCTTGAATTCCGCCTAAATGCATTGTCAGCAGAAATTTGTACAAAAGGAATGAGCGGCTTCCATTGACTCAGACGTACCAGTGCACCTCCTGTATACCTCAGCTTTCGTGTATTTATCACGACCTCAACAGCCGACATGATGGATATAAAACTCGTGTACAAGTGGATAGCAGCGAGAATGATTACAGCAGAGCATGCGCCTTCAGTAAGATGATTCCTGGAAATCTCCTTGCACCCACACCGACCTCTTGACACTATATACGGAGAGTATGCTACTTCTCCTCCTGCATAGCGCTGATAGAAAATCGTCTACCCCGGTCTTGCGTATAGCCTGGCATTACAGACGGCTTTATCGTCATCCTTGCAGTCATCCTTAAACTTGGTTTTATGATTACTTCCAGGATGAAAAAGAGCAAAAAAGTAGTTCCCGAGGGGTAAGCAGCGGCTTCATCTTGATTCCCCGTAGGTACGTCGAACTAAAATGTTACCTCTAGGCACCGTTGCGGCACTGGCATAAAAAGAGGTCCCTGAAAAACATCTCAGACATGGCGGTCTCTCAGATTTTAGCCAGTAGAGATTTTTAGGACTTGCAGATCTGCAACTTCGAGTGTTTTGCAACGTGGCAAAGTTGTGAAAAAAATCCGAATCTGGCATAGTCTTAGTGCTGAGGCTAGTTCCACGTGCCATCAGCATTTACGATTGATGCGGTAACTGAGCCTCTCTGGGGTGAAAAGGTCGATTTTAGGTTCTGATTCGGCAACAGTAGCAATGTCAACAGCTTCTTGCCTTCATGTTAAGGTGCTGTAGCACTTCTACACTCCTGCAAGGTTTGAAAGCATAGAGGCTACAGCAGAAAGTCCCTGCTGCTGCTCCAATACCTTTTCGGCAAATCGAGCTGCAACAGCGTTGCTGAAGTCGGTTCTGTTAGTTGCTAAACCTTTCTAATGCTCATTTCTTGTTTTGTAAGAATGAATGGCCGGCTATCGAGGTCATATGATGTTGGATGCAATCGTATGCCTGGGATGAGGTTATCGTACCTGGACAGTCATCCGTAAGCACCGAATACTGGCACAGTACATATGCAGTCAGCTTTGTATCCGTTCTTCCGCCCTTGTAGGGACTCTTGCGTTAGCTGAAGCCATACGACCGGTGAGCATCTGGCTTGTTATGACGCCCGCGATCAAAGCATTGATAGAGCACTCCACCCGCTTTATCTACATGCTTGTGCGCCCATCCTTTCCGCGTTTCCAGTGTGATTTTTCAGTCACATGGAGGCTCTCTTCTTTCTCCGAAGGCAGTCCATTGGTTGTGGTATATCCGGGAATGGTTTATACTAATGCGAAGGCGCTGTCTGTCGAAATCAGACTGTTACTCTAGGCAATGTTTCCACGTGATCACCGGTCACATAAGGCCACCTGCAGGGCTCCTTGGCCAAAGACGTCACAGCTGCGTAAATTGCACGAAATCGCGGCCAAGTGTGCGACCACAAGTACCGGTATGTACTGAATTTTATCTCAGTGCGATGCAATGCAGTTTCTTTAAATGGGAAACCGTTGGCTGATCGCATTATTGGCTGATTATTTAGCACAAGGCTGAGAAAGCCATCGTTCAGCTAGATTGCAGCTTGAGTGCTGGCCGAGACTTGAGAGAAGATTTGTTGTGCCAAGTGAAAACCTGATGAGAGTTAATTGTTGGAGTCTGTAGGTTCTGGAGGAAGGGCGAGGAAACTACGAGGTACCTATGCCGTAAGCTAGTCCCGATATGGTAGAACTAATCTCCACCCACGAGGTTCACGTTCTTCAACAAGGGTCAACGTCCTTCTCATAATGGAGGTTTTGTGTCTTCCCCTCTTTCACCGGTTCCAAGAGCATGATGATCGCAATCAGCCCCAGCGAAGCCGTTCAATTGGCATGGAGTATTCTGATACTCTCGGAGTTAGCAAATGATTGTGCCGTCCCAGCCGCGCGACTTGACCTCCACCTTTCTCGAGACGCTTCAAGGACAATTCTCTGTGCAGGGCAACGGTCCCAGACAGGGAGCCGGAGGTGATGTGGTGAATTGGCTAAAGTCAGCAGCCGGATTGGTATTAGGGCGTCTGTATAATATTTTCCTAGTTTTCTAATCGGCTATCATGGTTTGTTGATCTTCAGGTTCTTTCGTAAAGGCGGTGCCCGTAATCATCCTTATGCATCCATTGCAGACATCATTCGTAAAACCGTCATCCGTGGCAAATGTTGTGAAGGATAGCTGATTGAGATGGTGTATAAACGATGAAGAAACGTCTGCGGAGGGTTTGACGAGATATTTTTCAGGTTGAGGCTCTTGGCCAGACTGCCTCCAAGCTTTGGCCTCGGTATTCTTGAATTCGGAGAACGCCGTGTCTATATCTTTAGACGGCCTTGTCAAACCTGCAGAAAATTTTAGCATTTCCATGTTATCGACGATGCATAGAATTCTTACTGGACAGATCTCGTTCATCCAGGGCTCGAAGATGCGGCCAGAAGTCTTCAACAAGTTTAGCATGCCATGCAGCGAGGCCTGATTTGGCTGGGTCCGGCAGCACGAAGTCGCCGAGGATCTGGTAAGGGTTCAGCGCTTTCGTGTTGTTAGGGGTACTGGCGTAATGGGTTGCCCCCTCATTGGCACCAGTCTCTTCAGAGAATGCTTTCTCCCTGTTTCCTGCATGTGACGAGATTCCAGGTAAAAAGTTTTTGAGGGATGATTTAAGCCTTCGAAGATTGGCAATGTGATTCGGTAAGGGTTGATCAAGCCTAGGGTCGAGTGCGGCTTTCGCGGGCGCAGGTAGCAATTTGCTGGACTCGGCTAGCGGGCAGGTCTCCTTTTGTTGAGCAGGTTTTTGAGCGCTGCTGATGCGAAGTCGTAATCGTCCACTGGAGTCACTGTGGTGAGACTGCGCCATGATGATGGAACATGAAAGCCGGTGAAAGCTTGTAAATTGAGCTGCGGGAGTGACGCTACGTATTGTATATACAGGTCCTCCAGCAGCATCTGCACAACACATGTCTATACGCGCAGAGGGGGGATGAAAATGAGCTCTGGCAACTCCATTAATGTTTCGTCGGGGTTATCTACGAAGTCGGCAAGCAAGAGCAACGATTTTAAGGTTCGCAATTCCATTCCATGGCCGTCATTGCCTTTAGCGTCTTACTGTATCGTGACCAAAGACTTCGTGATCTGAGCTCAATGGTATCGATCATCTTCCTCAATCAGCACCACTGTCATTGGCGAAACTTTCTCTTGAAGATCATGCCGGCCAAAAAGTCGATGACATAGCGCAAGCCATCATTACCCAGGCGATCGTCAGACTCTTGTACTTTACCGGTGAGTTGTCTTGTCGTGTGGCGCAACTTGATCTTCTCTCCAAGATATCAAGATGGTATATTTCTCATGGGTGCTCATCACTTCCGGTTCAGCTAGTTGCATCTCCAGCTCGGATTCCTCTTTAGCGGGACGGACCCGTAGTAGATGGGATGCATCGGGAGGATTGCGTCCGCGATGACGTGCGTATGTTCTTACTAAACCGCCCGATATCTGGGGTAAGCAGAGGTGAAGCACGTGTGGAACGTGGTCTTGCTGTTTGTCTAATCTGACTAGACTTTTGGTCGGTCAACTGTCGAGCCCATTCCGGCGAGATTAGTGTCACTCATAAATCGATCAAAAGCTATGTGGTGAGGCGATGAAAAAAGCCGTAGACTGCATTTTACGCAAAAGCCGCAAAAGCATTGCTTGAGTGAGGCGCAAGGTGAGAAGCTGGGAATATCTGGATAAGAGATTATCTGAGCACTCTGCTTTTTCTCTAAAGATTCAGTTCGGATTCCCAAAGGACTGCTGTCGGTCGAAACCTCACAAACTAAAGCTAGTGTGTGGCTTGGACGGTTGGGCCCGCGTATTGGACGGTCTCATCCTAGGAGGTTTGACTCTATATGCGCCCGTGGGACGGATGGAGCTTGATGTATGTACATTAAGAAGTGTCACTGAGTGCAGCAAGGAGAGATGAGCAGAGAAATGTAAAGATAGGAGAAAAGCTGCAGAAAACAAATCGGTTGCGTCCAATTGCACCGCATCCTTCGCGTCAGTATCCCAAGCGGGGCTCTGACGAATGAAACCACATACCGCTTTGAGATTAAATCAAGTATATCACGACACTTTGAGTTATCTTGTCGGGAGTTCCGGTACCACATTTCAGCAGATCTATTGATGAGCTATTGAGTATATGAAGAGGTACCTCCAGGCGCTCCTATCCATGATGGAGAGAGGTTTGCTGCCTGGAGATGACGGCGCGCTAGTGCACGCATTTCAATATGAGACGAAGGACCTTAGTGCAAATTGCCCTCGGAATAATTTCTCACCCACACTGCTCAAGCCAGCATCGGCTACGTCAGAGAGTGTCTTTTTAAGCCTTGCGGGTCTTGCTGGCGGCCTCGCCCCTGATGTAAGCTTCCACTTCCTTCTTTGTAATTAGCTTCAAGACTTTCTCCCTCTCCTGCCGAGTTGCTTTCCTTGAGGCATTCAACTTGGGCCACAGCACGTCTCTGGCAAAGGAGTACATGTGCTCAAGTAGGCTCGCATCGAGATCTTCGCCACTGGGCCGTACCGCAAGGGCGCGCATACCACCGAAAAACCAATCATCTGGAGGATGTCCCCATTTTGGTGACAAAGGGTTGCAATCCACACACAGAAAAGCAATCGGCGGCGGCGGGAGAGGACCGACATCTCGGTCTGGAATGTCCCACTTGTGAACCTTGATAGGATATTGAAGAAGTTCAGACACGGGTGAGATGGGCGCGCCGAAGGCAGGATGGTTTTTCGCGATGCGCGCAGGTCTCAAGACAAAATCCCGAGTTTTTTCGGAGAGAATCAACTCCGCACCCAGCGCTATTCCGGCGCGCTGTGCCTCCTCAATGTCTCCTGAAAGTTCTGGATTGACTAGATGTATTAGGGGCGGCTTGCAGTGCTCGAGGTAGTGATCGACCACGTGCCGGAAGTCTGACAAGGTGATGTCCTCAATGTTGCGGCGTTCGCTACAAGTTCGAAGTGCGAGAAATGGACCGTTGAAGTCGTAGACTGGATTGGGCCTACCAAGCTTGAGTAGCGCTTTGTTTGGCTTAGAGCTGTCGACCACGAGCCTGTCGTTAAACCAGACGTTGAGCAGATGCGGTAACTGGAACCCAGCACGGTCGTTGCGAGAGATTCGAAGAGTACTGTAGGTATCGTCCCCGACGGAGTTGCCCCAGAGCCAACGCTCCATTTGCACCGCGTCGTAGTTGTTTTGAGAGATAAAAGGTTGCCATAGAAGTCTAGGCGCGTCCTCATCCACCAGAAAGACGATGGCAAGCTTGTGTTGTTCTGACGGCCTTTCCGGAAGGCTTGAGAAGGCTTTGCATAGAATCTTGTGGGTTTTCCAATCGGCACGTTGGCACTCCTGTCCGCAATATGTTGCAGATTGGCACTGGTTGCAAGTCTTTGATGACTTAGCATTGCACATGCAGCATGTGGAAGACATGATGAGGCGAACTTCTTCGGTACTAGAATGAAGACTGTAAGCGGTTGTTACTATAAAGAAATCCGATATCCAGAGAATTCACCTTAAGATGCCCCAATAATTTATTCCTCAACGAAGAGTCAAGGTCGATCCTTAAGGTGAACAGGAGAGTGAGATGGCGCAATGGTTCAGTTGATACTCTACTGCCTAGCTTGCGCGCGTGAGCACAGCTTCGCGGTCCATGAATGGATAAGTGAGATGTGTGGGTCCTTCATGTGTCCGCAATAACCGAAAAGGCCGTTGATATCCTAAATGTCTAAACGCGCAGGTGATATGAGGTGCATAGGTCCGTCACATAGGTGGTCTTCATAAACAGCGGGCCCGCTTATGAAGTGAATTCCACGCTACCAAATCCTTTTCGCCACCATAGCGTATCGACTCACTTTCCCCAATTCCATCTCGCCTCTCGCATTTTGCTCCTTCGTCCTCTTCTCACGCTCCTTTGACGCCTTCGCCGCCGCCGGATCATCCTGATAGATCCACCTCTTCTTGTCGTCGTCTACCTCCGTCACCCCCCATCCACCAAGTCTCCTCCCCTGCGTGCCTACTACCATGTTCTCGCGCTTCTTCATATCCTTGTACCGGCCCCGCGCGTAGACCAGCAAACACATACCAAGTATGAGCTTGAACGCAAGCAGCACGAAGAATGCAGCCAGAAAGAACATGAGCATTGTCGCGAGTGCAATAACGTCATCGAGGGACCACCAGTCAAAGGTAGAGGCACCAGCTTGACCGCCACCAAACGAAGATCGGCCGAGCGCTCGCCGGAAAATATGGTCAATGTGCTGGATTGCAGCAGTTGTAGCTGGTGACTCAGCGGCACCAGATTCAACCGACAACGATGTTGCGGTTGATGGAATAGGAGGAGGCATGTGAGTGGCGAGAAACATATGGTACGTCTGTACCGAGGCCCGAATGAAGAGGCATGCAAGTGGGAGGACTGGTAAGCCAATTCGCTTGGTGAGGTTTTGATCGACGAATGCCTTTTCGATCAATTAGAAATCAGGAGCAGTATTGGAGAGTTAGAGCAGCCTTACGTTCGAATAATAGTCTTTGGCTAAGACGTCTAGAAAGCGTCCATAAACAGCCGGTTTAGTACTATTGAATTTATTGATGTAGGCGTGCTTAATCCAGTCCACCAGCATTTCGCTGCCCAAAACCAGTAAAAATGGAGACAACACCTGCCCGGACCATTGTGGAATAAGCATGAAGCTATTTGGAAGAATGCCACCATTTCGAAGCGGACTTCCAGTCGCATTGCCGCTTGTCGTATTTGTTGCAGCTGGCAGATCGGGGGCACCAAAATTTATACTGAGTCCTCCAACCTCAACAATGTTCCGAAGGGCAATGATGGTCAACATAAGCCAAAGCTGAAATCGCTCAACAATATCAGCGCAGGTCATTTGGAAGAGATTATCTTTTTCGATCTTCTTGAAGACTGTGCTCTTGATCTCGACGAATTGATTGGACATCAACAACGTCAACAAAGCATTAGAGTATGAGTTGACGGCGACGTTGAGTGTGACGACTTGGTAGAACAAGGCGGTTGCATGGACGCAATTGTACACGAGGGCTAGAACAAACATCCAGAAAGGTCTAAGTAGCTTGCTCCGTCCGTCTGGGCCTCGTTCGAGAACACTCTCCGAAAAGAGGCATTCTAGGACATCTTGACCCAGTGCACCAAACAGACGGTCGAAGACCTTGAGATCATCAGCTTAGATTTGATCAAGCATTCATAAGTGACTGACCTCTAAAACATTATAGATTACGTAAAGTTTAATGGCGGCTTGCCCTCGAATGCTATGATACATGCGGCTGGCATCAAAGTAATTGAGGATAATGCAGCTAATGACAACGAGCAAGCCTTTGAGGATATCGGCCTTGTGTTCGGGAAGAAGTGCAGAAGGCGAAGATCTTGTTCGTCGGTGACCTTTGACGAATCGACGTATCTCCGCTGCGGTTTGCGTGCTCTCACGTGATGATGCTGTTCGTTGTCTGGACGTGTTTGGGCCTGATGGTACAGCAAAGTCTTCATCTATATCAGTGGAGTCTTGTATGTTTGTTTCGTAGGCATTGGTCGTTTTCCTCCTTTGACGCCACATTCGGCCAAGTCCATGACAGATGTATCGACTGATATCGGTCGCTTCACGTATAAGATTATTAAAGAACCATTGCAAGAGTACTCCTATGGCTTTGAAAAACCGTAATGGAAGCACTGTAAAGGTATATAGAAATGCATCTAAACAGGAAAGAGTTCCAAAGACAAGGACACGCTCGAGCTCTGGAGGTAGAAGTAGGAAATTTACAAGACGTTCAAACTTGATTCTAGATGACTCATAGGGGGTATCATTCGAAGAAGACCGATAAATATACAGTGGCGAAGGCCGTTCCGAGGAAAGCTCTAATTGCAGATATGCAGGAATCGAAAGAGGCGGAAGAGGCAGAGATGTTGGCATGGGAGAAATATCGGGATCTGGCATAGGTGAAGGCCTGAGACTCGCAGACCCATTGGTGCTTCTATATCTGTCGCCGTCTAGATTTAGGGGCGCTGGCGGTGTTCGTTGTAATTTGGGCTGATCAATACTGGAGGGTATTTGCTTCGAAGACGACTGTCGCCGCCGTAAATGTGGTGTGGTAGTTGCTCTTGAGCTTAAACCAGGTCTTGAAGACGAAGACGAGCCAGGTGTGGTCTTGACACTTGTGAGGTTCGAGCCCTCGCGAACGTTCGCAGGTCGTGATATATCCTTCGCGCTCGGTTGTACTTCTTCCAGTGGGACACGGGACCGTGAAGTACTGGCTACACGAATTTTGAAAGAAGAAATGTCTTGTGCGGCAATGGATGGTGAGTCCAGGTCTAACAGCTCTTCCTCAATGACAGGAGCATTCCGAACCGGCAAGGATTGCGGTGACGACATAAGCTCTTGCATGCGAGCTGGTGAGAGCTTCAACACCTTTTCTCCATCATTATTCCCTTGCACAGGCGACCCTATCTTGCTGATGCTGCGCTTTCTGCCGACTTCGGCGTTATCGGTATTCGCTTCGTGGGGTTCAGTCCTAATCACTGAGTCCACGATTGGCAGGTCATGAACTGCTCGCGTTTCGAGAGAGCCCCCTTCCCAAGATCCTTGGACATTCTCAGTACCATGTGAAATGCCATTCCTTCGATTTGGATCGAATGATTTAGCACCACCATCCTGCTGTTTCAGACGGGGGGACAAGGAAGGTGTTGGCAATTGATCGTTCAACGACGCATGTGAGAGCTCTTCATCATTTGTAATACGCATTGCACCGGATCCATTCATTTTGGGAGACACCCTGAGCCAACTGATGCCCCATGTCTCAGTGAGCAGAGTCCAGATGGTTTAGCCAATCTAGTTTGCGGAAGTTTAAGGAATGGCGATACGTAAGGTCCTCCCTGATCCCCGCATATCCCGAAGTTTATCCGCAACCGAGCCCACTGAGGATACCAATGAACATATCCAACCGTGAAAGCTCCACTCCCTTAAATATATTCGAACGGCATTCAGTCAAGTCCCAACATGTCGCACCGAAAATTCGAGGCTCCTCGCCATGGATCATTGGCATATCTACCTCGCAAGAGAGCTTCAAGGCACCGAGGAAAAGTCAAGAGGTATATCATACTTAAACACAAACTTTCAGAATAATATTAATTTCTGTACAGCTTTCCCAAAGATGACCCGAAGAAGCCCGTTCACCTTACCGCTGCCATGGGATACAAAGCCGGAATGACGACTATTGTTCGTGATCTCGATCGTCCTGGCGCGAAGCTCCACAAGAAGGAAATTGTCGAAGCCGTTACCATCATTGAGACCCCACCAGTACGAGGACTTCGAGACGGGACACCGAGACAAGCGCTAACAAGATCACTTAGATGATGACCGTTGGCGTCGTTGGCTACATTGAGACTCCCCGCGGCCTTCGCGCCCTCACCACCATCTGGGCTGAGCATCTCAGTGATGAGGTCAAGCGCCGCTTCTACAAGAATTGGTACCGTAGCAAGCGCAAAGCCTTCACCAAATATGCCAAGAAGCACGCCGAGAATGGCGGCCAACCGATCACGCGCGACCTCGAGCGCATCAAGAAATACTGCACTGTCGTCCGCGTCCTCGCACACACCCAAATCTCAAAAACCCCTCTCAAGCAAAAGAAGGCACACCTTATGGAGGTTCAAGTGAACGGTGGCAGCATTGCAGACAAGGTCGAGTTTGCTCACGGATTGTTCGAGAAGCCCATTGAGATCGGAAGTGTTTTTGAGCAAGACGAGATGATTGACTGTATTGCGGTTACCAAAGGCCACGGTTTCCAGGGTGTGACAAGCCGGTGGGGTACGAAGAAACTCCCCAGAAAGACACATAAAGGTCTTAGGAAAGTCGCTTGTATCGGTGCCTGGCATCCATCGCACGTGCAGTGGACCGTTGCAAGAGCTGGTCAGATGGGTTACCACCACCGAACTTCTGTCAACCACAAGATCTACCGCATTGGCAAGGGTGATGATGCGGGAAATGCATCCACTGAAGCTGACATTACCAAGAAGACAATTACGCCGTATGTTTCGAATCTTTCAGTGCCGCTACCTGTGCTAACCACCAGACAGCTTGGGCGGTTTCGTCCGTTATGGCGAGGTCAAAAATGACTTCGTCATGCTCAAAGGTGCAGTCCCTGGCGTCAAGAAGCGCGTCATGACACTTCGCAAATCGATGTTCATACACACCAGCCGACGTGCCCTCGAAAAAGTCGATCTCAAGTGGATCGATACCTCGTCCAAGTTTGGACACGGTGCCTATCAGACCCCGGCCGAAAAGAAACAAATCATGGGTACACTCAAGAAGGATCTGGCTGTCGCCTCGTAGGAAGGTGTCGAGTGAACGGGCATCATATGACTTTGCTGGCGTTGGACTGTGTCTCATAGCGAAAGGAATCGAGGAGCTCTCATCATACAGAGAATCAAATGCAAACCAAGTCTTCATATTTCATTTCTATCAAATATCCTCTTGATATCCATACGTGCGTATTGTTGAGTATCCTCGTTTCCGAAACAACTTCGGACTCGTTCGTGCACCTTCACTGAGAAGTTCCCATTATGACTCCACCGCCTGCGCCTTCAATCCCACTACCCTCTCTCCCTTCTTATCCAAACTGATGATATAGTACTCCGCCCTCGTCTTTCCACGCCCCACCCGAAAGACTTTTACCTCCCCGTTCCCCGCATCCTCTACCTTTTCCACTACTTCCTTATATTGGCCCCTCGGATCAAACCCCTTCTTCCCTACATCCTCCACCTCGCCGTTGTCATGACCAATTAGCTCAGCAAGCTGCTTGGCTTCAGGTAAGTGATCCTGTGTCCATTTAAGGGCCACAGGCTCAAATTGGCTGTCCGTATCGGAGACATAGGTTGCATCGACGTTCTGGAGGGAAGAGGGGACGGAGGTGGTAACGGAGGTGGTGGTATACTTGGAGGATTTGGATTGTGTGCCCGCGCTAGAAGAGTCTTGATTGGCTTTGTCGAGAAAGGAAGCGTACGATGCGTCGTCAGACATCGTGTGAAGAACTCGGGTGGAGTGGTATAGGACTCGGAGAGGATTTTTGGGAATTGGGCAGTTGTACTTGGTAGTGATTTGGATGTATTTATAGCGCGGCCAGAAAGGGTGGAAACAGGAGCGAGAACAATTAAATCGTATGGCAGCCTTATGAACCGTGTGGAAGGAAGATGAATCTTTAAGGTTGTGCACCGATATTCTCATAGAGATTCTGGGTTGAATTGTTTTGATGCTTGGACGAGAAGCTTGAGATGAGCACAATGACGTCTGTGGACCCTGATTGACAAGGCATATCAAAGACCCTCTCACCCGGAAGCTGACGGGGCTAAATCAGCAAAGCTCCTCTGTATTTCTATTAAACTAGACATCTAGGTTGGTTGGCTAATTTCCCTCGGCAACTGGCATTGCGAGCAGTTTATACATTGAGCATACCTATACCACTCACTACCAAGTCATGTCAACCAATGAATCAGACAAGAGCTTGTTCCTACGCCAACAAATCCTAGGTGAGTACTTACACCACATTTTGGTCCATGTCCTTGTGGGCTTACCATGCGTAGCTCAGGCGCCAGTCGTCTTTCAAAAGGAACAAAAATTTGATCTCCTCGTGTGCCACGACCCGAGCGAAGGTGCATACTATGCTGTCCTGATCGGACTGAAACGAGATCGCTTTGAGGGTACCGATGCGTCGTTACGCATCTTGGTTCGTGGGCAGTACACCCAGCTCGGACGGGTGCAAGCAATGGAGCTCTTGCTAGGCATTCTCTTGACAGAGACCCACAACCGGATCCAGAAAGAGATACAGCGCATGGGTTTGGAGACGCTTGCTTACCAGGAAGCCACGGAAAGAGCATATGTTGCCTCGAGATCATATCCTGCTTAACACTTAAAAACACCCACCCTGAAGTAACAGGCTCGAAGAACAAACAACTGTTGCTGGACGATGAAGTCGCAAACGGAGCCCAGTTTACGCTGAAGGCAGATGACTCTGGACAGCTTGCAGCATACACCATCTTAACCTTCATGCCGCATTTGCTGGGCAGTTTCGGTCCCAGCAGTGACTCCTTTCATGGACTTCATACCAGATTGGTTTCTCGAAAGAATTGGATGGCACTGGCTTGACAAGGGACTGGAACGGTCCCTGGCTATGCTGGTCAGCCTTGACTAGCATCGCCAGATACGGTTGCTTCTTCCCTTACGATCTGAACGCCAGTGAATGACATTATGTGACGAGGGCTTATAGTAATGGATCTTTTCTGCCATAGCTCCCAACCTATGTTATAAATACGCTCCCATAGGTATATAGAAAGAGGCGGCTCGAGGTAACGTAGTCATCCACGCTGCATCCAGCACTTCATCGAATCACAGCCTCACTTTCATCCACACCGTGCAGACTCTCCAAAATCTTGCTTCCCCCGAGCAGGCCCTGCCTACCGCCTCCACTCCCCCTCTGCGATCCAGTCGGCTCACACCACACCTCATGAAACTTGATACTCGCATCACTCGTCGCCACGACCACGCACCCCTCCCGCCTAGTCCCTCTCTCCCACGGATCTCCCTCTCTCCCCTTGCCCTTTCCACCCGTCCGTCCACTTCGATTCCCTCTCCTTCCATCTTCTCTGTCTCCACCTCCACCCCCTGTCCCTGGCCCCGGTCCCCCGGGAAACCCCACTACACACAGCGCCCGACACTCATCCCACCACGGCACCGCAACGACCTGCTCGCACCCCGGCCACCGAAACACCGCCAACCGCACACTGTGCTCCGGACAGCTCGCGAAACCAAAGCTCGCGCAGATCTCGCGCCGATGCTTCGCCCACAGCAGGCCCGTGACCTGCGCCGCGCAGTCGATGCGGGCGAGCGTGGCGCCCGAGCGGGTTTCGAAGAAGTGGATGCACCGGTCGTTGGAGCCGCCGCCGGCGGCGAGCAGGGCCGAGGAAGACCACGGCGCGAAGGCGAGCGCTTTGATGGCGGCGTGGAGGTGGAAGGTGTGTCGTTGGAGGCCCGGGCGGAGGGCGAGGACGGGCCCGCGGCCGGGGACGACGGTGCGACGGGTTGGGTGGGGCGCGGCTGCGAAGGCAGGAGTGGGGAGGGGCTGTGTAGCGTGCAAGGGGTTTGTGGTGGTAGGGTCCATGGCGGAGGGAGGGTTGGAGGGAGAAGGCGGTTCTCTACGGGACTCTTGGGAAGCGAGGATCTTGCGGATTTCGAAGAGGCAGCAGGTGTTGTCGTTGCCGCCGCTGGCGAAGAGATTGCCATCGGGAGACCATGCAAGACCGCAGATTTGTTGCTCATGCACAGCAAGGCGGGCGACGAGGTTCATTGTGCCGTGGTAGCCGAAAAGATCACGATCACGCGCAGAAGGCCACTCGATGGCGTATAGGTAAACGTGACCAACTTCATCGCCGACAAGGAGTTCTTCGTAGTTGACAGTGAGAGCAGGGTCGCGAGCGGAGGGACGCTTGACGGGGACGTTGTTGAACGCGATGCAGGAGACTGGATGGGGTTGCTCGGAATCAAATCGAGGTTCTTCGTCGAAGGGGCTCCACAAAGTTACCCTGCCACTAGCACGACCGATTGCGAGGATGGCTCGGCCACCTTGGGTCGAAGAGAAGGATAGTGACGTAACATGAGCATGATGGGTGGTGTTCAGGCCAAGTGGTGAATTGACGCCTTCGGATTCCGACCAAAGGTAAACTTGATTTCCGAGGCCGACAGCGAGACAGTTGACAGTATGAGAATATGCCAGTAAGGAGCAGTAATAGTCATCGCGAAGGGAAGGCGCGTCAAGCACTGTACACTTTGTCAGTAAGATTTGTTGTGATAGGATCTCTATATGCATATCTGAAAGGAATAGTCGGAACTTGTCGCTGCTGTGGTCGAGCGCGCTTGGGCTCTTTCGGTCGTCAAATGTCAGCAATCTTCAGCAGACATGGGACATCAGCACAAACGCAGCCCAATCTCTTCCTTGACCCATTGACCATCCTTCCACACCGGTTGCACATGGTCGGCTCGACGAGTAGGAGTGCTGCCAAACGACGAGTTTGAAGAAGGGGAACTCGGCGAAAGAGGAGGGCTGGAAGGTGGGCTTAAGATCCTGCCGCTTTGGTCGACATCGAGCGCGAGAGCAAGACGTCTTTCATGCGCATCCAAGTCCGCCGTAGGATCTGATCCAGAGAGAAATTGGGAAGCATAGAGTGGCGCATTTGTGCCACTCGCCAAACGCCCTCCCCATCCGTCCAAAACTCCAGTAGGATGATCAGATGCGGCACTTCCCCCTACATTCCAGATAGCACCTTGACTTATATTTCGGTGGTTGTCTCCATGCGACCATCGGTCAATTCCAACAATACTCGGTCCGGTGTGATGTCCCACGAATAGAGAGCGATGAGGCGTTTGGAGTTGCCGGTGCTGCTGTGCTACCAATGGCGCATTACGGATGGGAGGGCTAAAGGGATCTCGGCCAGTGTTCTGTCTGTGGAAGACCTTCTCGTTATCATTGAGCTCGAATAGTCTTTTACTGAGATGGAGGCTGTTCTGGGCGTCTGTCGGAGATCGGCGGCCAGGAATGAAGCGATCAGAGTGTCGAAGAGTTGGTGATGTAGGTGGGGATCGTGTCAAGTAGCGATCTCGTGTATCATCGGAGGGCATCCCTCTTGCCGTCGTCCTCGAAAGTCCCAGAGACACCTTTGATACTTTGAAGTTTGGTTCGATGCCTTAGGTTGATACGACCATGTTGGGATGATACGGTCGTGCCTGACGTAGATGCCGTGCTTGGACACAAAAAGGCTGAGACAAAAGATACAAGTGACGATCAGGCCAAGAAGAACAAGCAATAGTAAGATACGTAGCACGGCCCGACGGTTCTCAATCAGCTCTGCAGCCATTGAGATTCGTCGAGAGGACGACGCATGGGTTACGAGAGAAACGAAATGAGCCGATCTGGATATTCAGTGAAGAATGTGGCACTGCGCAACGGCATATAAGCCAGCCAATTGTCAATATTGGCTGGAGCCAGTTTTGATCCTGCTGGTTAGTAATACGATGTTGGAAGTTGAAGCACACATGTAAAGCAGCGCAAAAGAAGGTGTTGAGTCTTCATGAAAGCCGCCTTACTGTTTGGTGGAGCGACAGGCTGCAGTTACTCACAGTGTTCAAGCACCGCTCTTACTCCCAACACTCACCCACCGTTCTACAGCTTTGAAGCATCATCGTGACTTCTCCATTCTCATCTAACCACCTGAGTCTGAACCATTGCACAATTAAGCAAGCAACGACGGAGATGTCAAGCGTGAGTGAAGGTGAACATTGGCTCATCCGAGAAGGTTGAACTAACCTTTCGGACAAGCACGGAATTCCACGCACTACAGCAGCTACAGAGCAGTCCCGCCAGCAAGAGCTAGCGGACATCGAGCGGTATCAAGAATTAGCCGCGCTTGTCCATGAGAAGGTGGCGGAACATGCGTTCAGACCAGGGATAACCAAAGCTGATGATGCGCTTAGGTTTCTGAGAGGGATTTCTCATCCGCTTCGCTTGATCTCACAGCAGAACTTGTCTCGAAGAATCCAGAGTACTACACGATATGGAATTATCGTCGCCTCATCCTCTTGCAGCTCTTTAACCATGGTCCAGAAATTGAAAACAGCAACGCTTTTGGAACACCCGAATCTGTGTCGCCTCACCAGAAAAACGTCGAAAAACTCATCACCTCAGACCTTCAATTCGAAGTCCCCTTACTACGAAAATACCCCAAATGCTACTGGCTTTGGAACCATCGAGACTGGCTGCTCAGACAGGCTCAGAACCGATTGCCCAAGGCTTTTGCTCTCCAATTATGGGAAGGTGAACTTATTCTGGTTGGTAAAATGTTGACTCTCGACAGTCGAAACTTCCACGGCTGGGGCTACCGGCGGAAAGTCGTGGCTAAGATCGAAGAGCTTCAAGAGATCAGTATGGCTGAAGCAGAATTCGAATATACTACAAAAGTCATCCGAACTAATCTGTCCAACTTTTCCGCCTGGCACTACAGGTCGAAGCTCATTCCTCGCGTACTCGCAGACCGTAAAGCAGGCGATGCCGCACAGCAAAACTTGCTAGACGACGAGTTTAAGATTATACAAAGAGGCCTCTGGACTGATCCCTACGATCAATCTCTTTGGGGCTACCATCAATTTCTTGTAAAGACTGTTGTTGCCTCATCGGAACCAGGATCCTTTATCCCAAATCTCGGCAATGGAGAACGTCTGAGTCTACTCGAACGTGAGATACGTAACACAGACGAGATGCTGGAGGGTGCCGAAGATTGTAAATGGATCTATCAAGCCCTTCTCCAGTACTCGGAAATGTATCTTGAGCTAGATGCAGGTAACAAGACATTCACCACACAAGATATGCGGAGCTGGCTTGATCAATTGAAGAAGCTGGATACACTACGTGTTGGCAGATGGAGTGACCTTGAAAAGAAACTCAACCTATAATCCGAGTGCTGGTCTAAAGTCTATAAATCTATCGTGCCATTCAGATGATATTAAGAAGCTTTCTTAACGCACACAGTCCAGGAAATCTTCAGGAGGATGTCGAGCATGGCGTCCAATAAGGACAGCCATTTTCCAACCAAAATCATTCAGTTGCTTTCAAATAAAGGCCATCATGTCTGCCATCGCAACAAATAGAGCGAATGCTTGCGGAAAATAAACGATCCCCTACCGTCCCATTTGCTCTCATTGAGCTCCACCTCTGTCTTTTCTGCTGTGTTGACTACCTTGGGATTTTCCCCACCGACATGGAAGACCTGGACATCACCGGTGGCGACGCCTTCCAACTCGGTCTCGAAGTCTTTGTTCTCGTGGACGTTGACAACGACCATACTTGCTAATCCCTTTTCGTCTATTGTTGCACTTACATCCAAGTACGGTGTTTGGATAGTACCACGAATCCAATTTGGTTGCGTTGGGCCTTCGTATTCAGTACAACGCACATTGACTGCGAGTAGATGCCCTCGCATATATCGGCTAAACAGCCACAGCGGCCACCACGTTGTCTGCTTGACTACACTTTCGGGAGTGGTCATCAATGGCGCGATGACGTTGACATTCTGCGCAAGATTGGCCATTCCGACAAGCTTGGATTGACGGACAAACACATTGAGCCAGACGCCCACTGCCAGGGCATCTGAAAGGGTGTACTTCTCTTCTGCACCTTTCTCTCCTGGACATTGTCAAATCAAGACCAAAATATCAGAATTGGATCGGAGCTTACCTGGGGCCCGCTCTGGCATCCAAACATTCCACTCATCAAAACAAATCAGCTGTCTCGGTACCGTGTGTGGCACGCCGTTCTCAATCCTCGCCAAATCAATGAATCCCGACGCCATCTGAATAGCCCTCTCCGCAGCCAACGGCGCCGTCACATTCGGCAAATGCTCCTCCGAGCCCGTATACAGATGAATGCTATGCATCGAGATCAAGCTTGCCGTCGTGCTCCCACCCAGATCGTGCATGCTCCACCGCACACACTCCTTCAGCGTGTATACATCCCAACTGGAGACCCCGGTCTCGCCACACAGCACGAGCTCGATGCTCGGATCGAGCAACTTCAGCGCCTTCGCCCACTGGTACGCCTTCTTTGCATAGTCCTCCTTAGTCATCTGCCCCACCTGCCATGGCCCCCAGACCTCATTACCTAGAGCCCAATATTTCACCCCGTACGGCTCTTCGCGTCCGTTTTTCCGCCGCAGGTTCGCATAGTACGTGTCCTGCGTCCCGTTACAGTACTCGACCCATGCGAGCGCTTCGTCCAGCGTGCCTGTTCCAAAGTTCAGGCATAAGAACGGCTGCGTGCCTAGCTCGGCGCACCATTTCATGAACTCATCCGTACCGAACCGGTTCGTCTCAACGCCGATCCAAGCGAGCTCTGGGCGTGAAGGGCGCTGAGAAACGGGGCCAACGCCGTCAAGCCAGTGGTAGGTGGCGGTGAAGTTACCACCGGGGTAGCGGATGACGGGTATAGAAAGCTCGCGCAGGGCAGAGAGGACGTCTTGACGGAAGCCACTTGAATCTGAAAGTGGAGAGTCGGGGTCGTATATACCCTTGGGGTTCGGTCAGTGAAGAGAGGCGAGGAATGAGAAGGGAAACGAACGCCGTATATGCATCGGCCCATATGTCTAGAAAAGGAGTGAGCCTTGCGAGGTGATTGAGCTTATTTTGGTAATCATACTCCGTGAACCCGCCATAAATGTTATCATTGATTTTGTTTAATCTGTTTTTCGGGTTGACATAGATGTGGGGTTGCTGGCTCTCCTCTAGTTTTGTGAAGGAGGTCATCCTGGCTCTATTATCTCGTGGAAGGCCTTCGATCGTAACATCCAAAAGTCAAGACACAGATACAGAAGTTCCACTAAAATATTCACCTTTTCTCTATTGCTCTGCCAATCCATTTTCTACGACGGTGGTGGGGCACAGAGGGGCACTTTACGACCCTGTCCCAGTGAGGGAGTGGCAATTGGTGGAGAAACCAGCCATTGTTTCCGAACCACTTATCCCAGTGCCCACGCGATTGATCCAATTCCGGCAAATTCTCACGCCTATCCCAACCTGCCATGAACCGTTTTCAATTTCCGCTTTGGTGATCACCGCCTCGATTTCCCCTGGTCAAGCAGCATTGCGATTGGGTGCATTCTGCCGACTATACCCCAGTCTTAGCTATACCGCGACGTTTGATGGCCTTTGCCGAGTCTGCTCCCCGCAAAGAGGATGGTAGGGAACAAAAAAATATGTTTGGCGTAGAAGCGCCACAGAACTCCAGCAAGCCAGTAGTGAGGATCGTCCTGCATGGATCCAGCCGCGTGGAGAAGGTATAAAGATTGACTCAGATCTGCCTCGATCTTGCCTTGCATTCTCTCGCAGTTGATCGTACGGCAGAGCGTGGTATTGCACAGTATCAAACTGGTTCAAAATGTTTCAATTACCGCCAAAATGGTACCAGGTGGGTTCAGAGAAATGCTGAATATCAGTGCATGTACTGATCGTGATAAATACTAGTTTCTGGTATCCATGTTTGCCTCCTTAGGATCCATCCTTTACGGTTATGATCTTGGTGTCATTGCTGGAGCAATCACGTCTGACAACTTCGTTGCCAAGTTCAATGCCACTGCCAATCAGACGTAAGCACATCTAATGCGTATGTTACGACTACTATGATACTAACACCCGCAGTGGCGCAGTAGTCTCAGTGTTCACTGGCGGCGCCTTTTTTGGCGCTGCATTTGCAGGTATCGTCGGTGACTGGCTAGGACGGAGATGGACGATCATGATGGGTGCAGTCATCTTTTGTCTTGGAGGTGGACTTCAGACTGGCGCGCAAAACTTGGGTTACCTATATGCTGGTCGTGCAATTGCTGGGCTTGGGTCAGTAGTTCTTCAACACGTCCGCTCGCTTGTTATAAGTGAAATGGCTGACTGAGCTGTGTTTAGTGTCGGCTTCCTGACCATGATCGTTCCCCTATACCAGGCTGAGCTTGCTCATCCGAGCATTCGTGGTCGTGTCACGGCTTTGCAGCAATTCATGCTCGGAGTTGGTGCGCTGGTTGCGTCTTGGGTAGCGTTTGGCGCGTGGTCCTTCCCCGCCAGCAGCAGCAAGCAGTGGCGTCTACCTTTGGGTATCCAGATCATTCCGGCCGGTATTCTGGCGATCCTCATTCTTCTCTTTCCTGAATCTCCTCGTTGGCTGATTGACCATGGCCATACTGAACAAGGTCTTCGTACCTTAGCGCGGCTTCACGCTCACGGCAATGAGTATGATCCTTGGGTTAAGGCGGAATTCGAGCAGATTCAAGATATGATTACATTCGAGCATGAACACGAGGCCAAGTCGTATGTGGAATTGTTCACGAACAAGTCGAGTTTCCGGAGGCTCTTCTTGGCCTGTTCAATCCAAGCGAGTGTTCAGATGACAGGTGTCAGCGCCATCCAATATTACTCGGTCGACATCTTCAAGCAAATCGGCATCAGTGGTGACAATACCCTCAAATACCAAGCAATCAGGTGGGTCATGACGATGAAGGATAGCCATTGACATATGCTAACATCTTCTCAGTTCCGTCATTGCTCTCATCGCGCAATTTTTCTGTATCCTCTTGATCGATTGGACCGGACGTCGCTGGGCCATGATTGGAGGTAACCTTGGAAACTGTCTCTTCTTCATTCTTGCAACGATTCTGCTAGCACTCTTCCCTCCTGGAACCTCTAGTAATGGTGGTGCGGCATGGGGATTCATTGTTATGACTTGGTTATACAACTTTAGCTTCAGCGCCACTTGCGGTCCCCTGTCTTGGATCATTCCTGCTGAGATTTTCGATACAAGGACGCGTTCAAAGGGTGTGAGTATCGCCACGATGATCAGCTTCGGATTCAACACGATGATTGGCCAAGTCACGCCTATTGCGCTGGCGAATATTGGCTACAGATACTATTTCCTGTTTTGCGTAAGTTACCAAGATTTAGTCAATGCCGGCTCTGCGCTAATGGTACTTTCAAGGTCTGCAACTTTACCAATGCTCTATTTTTCTGGGCAGTTCTGCCCGAGACGGCGAAGCGCCCACTTGAAGAGATGAACTATCTCTTCACAAATGCACCATACTTTGTGCCGTCGATGAAGGCGACGGAGTTTGAGACGCACGATCTGGAGAGGCGTGTAGAAGAGGTTGAAAGGAAGGAGAGTGTGAGCCACCACGTTGAAGAGAAGGAGACGATGTAAATATCGAATTTGTCATATAAATAATCTAAGGCATTTTTGTTGCCTGTTTCTATACCATTTTAAATCTTTAATTGTGTTGGTGTCATTGGGTATTACCCATGAAATGTACAAATCCCGATCGCGTTGGATCAACCTGGATATGAAGTGCAAGATACATGCGCACTGGCAACATATGTTCCCCTTGTATTAGTAGTTGAAGAATTGATCTCTTGAAGCTTCATTTTCATCCAAACCAGAGGGAGGCTCAGAAGCTTCGCAAGTTGTCCGGGAAATTTTATTGCCGATGATCCGATACGACTCGCTCGGTAAATCAGCCAATCGCGCGCCACGCACACAGCAACACGCACCAAGTAACCTTGACTGGAGCTCGATACCTACAACTTTCCCACCAGCAAACCTTCACTCCTTCAAGGCCGGCACGATGAAGCTCAACATTTCATACCCGGCCAATGGCTCCCAGAAGCTCATCGAGGTCGACGATGAGCGCAAACTCCGCGTCTTCATGGACCGCCGCATGGGCCAAGAGGTTCCTGGCGACAGCGTTGGCGACGAATTCAAAGGCTACATCTTTCGCATCACGGGCGGCAACGACAAGCAGGGCTTCCCCATGAAGCAGGGCGTCATGCAAGCGACGCGTGTCCGACTCCTCCTCGCCGCCGGCCACTCGTGCTATCGGCCGCGACGGACGGGTGAGCGCAAGCGCAAATCGGTGCGCGGTTGCATCGTGGGCATGGACTTGGCTGTACTGGCGCTCAGTGTTGTGAAGCAAGGAGAAGAGGATATTCCAGGAATCACAGATGTGGTACACCCGAAGCGGCTGGGGCCAAAGCGGGCGACAAAGATTCGAAGGTTCTTTGGGCTCAGCAAGGAAGATGATGTGAGTGCCGTCCTCGTCCGCTGGCGGAGGTGGCTCGACATGTCATGTCTTCGCCAGTTCAGTAGCTTTTTGCGAATGAGCTGAGACTGATGCCAATGGTTCGTGTGTCTTTAGGTCCGGAAATTCGTTATCCGTCGTGAAGTGCAACCAAAGAAGGAGGGCAAGAAGCCCTACACCAAGGCTCCCCGGATCCAGCGCCTTGTTACGCCCCAACGATTGCA
This sequence comes from Bathelium albidoporum, assembly GCA_021031095.1. Lineage (NCBI taxonomy): Eukaryota > Fungi > Ascomycota > Dothideomycetes > Trypetheliales > Trypetheliaceae > Bathelium > Bathelium albidoporum. The sequence goes on along the minus strand of JAGFVP010000020.1, from coordinate 11,055 downwards.
ACACAAGCGTCATCGCATTGCTCTCAAGCGTCGTGCTGCCGAAGCTTCTAAGGACGCTGCGGTATGTTTGCGGAAGCCTCTTGATTGCCAGGGTGCTAACTATCTTGCAGAATGAATATGCTCAGATCTTGCACAAGCGTGTTGGCGAAGAAAAGGCTAAGCAAGCAGAGGCTCGCAAGCGTCGTGCTTCGTCGATGAGGAAATAGGGATGTTAGAGGAGCAAGGGTCTTAGCAAAACGAGGTCTCCAGAATCATTTTCTGGTTTTGCAGGCCACACTGATGCTATCCATGCAGCTGCTGGCGGGGTGTGTCCGTCTCATATTACTTGTCCAAATAAATGGCGAAGGATGGTAGTGGTTTCATTTGCATTGCGGATCGGAAGATCTGGTCCAGCTAGTCTATCTTATAACTGGACTTGCCAAGGATAACATTCAACTTCATTCACTCTTGATTGTCTGGGGAGGCATTGTGGTAATACAGGACGATGAACTTCAAACGCAACGGATTTTAGGCACTAACACGGATGGCACGCCTCCAGCTAGATGATTAGCAGACTCCCGGCATCACTACATATCGTTTCTTCTTGTACTTGTCTCCAAAATCCTTTCGCAATCGGTATTCCTTCTTCTTTGCCCAGAGTAGCATCTGCACCCCAGCAACACCTATAAAGACGAGTGTACTCCAGCTTCGATTGACCATCGCGATTGCTAGCCACGCGAATAACTCGAACATATAGTTGGGACACGTCACCACGCCGAAACCTAAGCCTTGTGGTATTCCTCTTTCTGTGCCTCCTGCACGGCGTAATCTCCGTAGACAAAGATGTGCATTCAGATTGCCTAGCTCCCCTACGATATACAGCGCAACAGCCACATACGTAATAATGGGGTTCGAAGGCGCAGCAGTGGGGGCATTGGGACTGTATGTAAAGTATGCAATGAGCAGTCCTGCCAAGAACCAGTAGTGTGCTGAATTCTTAAAGATATTGAAGGCAGGCATGCTAGCGTTGGAGAAACGGTGGACGAATAGTGTTTCAAGCTCACGCTTCAGAAAGTGCACGGTGACCATGAGCAGTGATACCGTCTGGAGTTCGGAAGCTGGTGAGGAGCCATTGCGGTAGATGTGGGGACGTAGGAAGTAAATCAGGGGGTGGATGAGCAAGGGCCCAGCATATTCGACGACGAACACAGTCTGCCATGATATCTGGGGTCCTGAATTGCAAGGGTTAGGAAGGCACTTCATAGGAATCTCTTGCATCTATCGGAATGAGGCGCATACCGAGATCCTTGACGTATATTGTGCCGTTATCCAACAGATTGGCCTGCTCCAGAGAAATGTCTTTCGAGCTTGCCAATGGGACTTTACCACTGCTATCCACTGTTATCTTCAACCGGAGGACATCGCACCTTGCCTGCAGGGCGATCTTTCGGTATAGCTCGGCGGTGCTGTTGTCTGCATTAACTTGAGTGCTTTGCGGGAGTCCTTTGATAGGTCTGCCTAACAGAGCATTAGTTGCATAAGTTTGGCCAGGCAATTGGACTAAATCATGTACCCCGTGATCTCACTTGGAGTGACACTGGCATTGTCAGCCCTTTCCAAGCTGGTACGTAAGATCTGTGGGGTTGAGGCTGTGTAGAAAGTGCTCTCGATTCTTCAGTGGACGGCGGATAAGAATGCTGTCGGGGTGACGGAGAAAAAAAAAGCACGGAAGGCCAATGCACTGGGAACGGAGTAACGCTTGTTGGGCCTGCGCTGCGTTGAAATCTATTTTAGATGCGATCTCTCTTACAAATAAAAAAAACCAATCTCTAATGGCCGGTGAGAACTCCATTTTGGGACGAATGTGGCATCGGGGAACTCACGTGATGATCATCCTTCAGACGAGCGGGAAAAAAATAATAATTAAGGCACGCTACCTTGGTACCCCAAATCGACGGTGATTCTGCAGGAACCCGTATTGATCTTCAGCAACGTCCAGTCCGCGTCCATTGATGGGATACTGGTTTTCTCAGCAGCATCGTGTTCGCTTCACCTGGTAGGCAGACATCGCTGCACATCAATCACCAACACAGTTTCTCTGTACAGAGGTTATGTTAAGCCATTTGTCTTTCTGCCTTTTTGCCTTTTGGCATAGCAAAGCCCAGGTTCTGGATGCCGTCTTCTGCCTTTCGCGGCGTGCGCAGCAACCAGCACCGCGGCATGTTGGGTTGGAAACTCCACCCCACAACGGCCGGGACCTTTATCCCTTGCATCAGCGTCATCCACCACCAGAACATGGCGTGCTGAACGAATAGGCAGCCACAGCCGCTGGCGGAATTGACGGTGTCAGATCAGCTTACTATTCTAGAAAATGGTGCCGAGAGGGGGTTGCCCGGCGCTTGGCTGGGAAACCGAAAAGCGTTCGCCGCGCCGGTCAATCCATTGGCCAATTCCCTCACTCCAGTCCGTTGGCTTTCGACGGCGACGCCGCACTGCCCTCTTCCTCGGTATCATTGCTCGCACAACGAGGCCTCTTCTTAGAGGGCTCCTGTAGCTTGTGCAGGGCTGTATTCCCTGTCTCAGCCGCAGCTGCATGAACAGGCGAGTGTGTATCATGGCATGCTTGGTTACACCTGCTTCTAGCGTCGTCGTTGGTCGATTGGCGTTGAACAAATGCGGACGGCCAAGAAAGATTCAAACGTTTCTCTTCATACCCCTAGGCTGTTCCGATCTTTTTCGATTATCGCTTGCTTTCTTTTTTGGTTTTGCATATGGTTCTGCCCCTTTTATATCCTATTCACTGGCCAACTTCCTCTAACTTCTGAAGATTCTATAATTTCACAACAATATTGAGCGTCTGACTTTTGCTTGAGAGTGGTGCCGTAAACGGTTAGTAAACGTATTGTCCCTAATGCGTACCGGAGTAGCCCGTCCGAGCATTATTTCTGCCTCTCAAAATCTCCCTCGTTCTGTTCCTTTTCAGCGCCGCTACGAAAAAATAAAGCAAAGACTGGCCACTGGCGAATTGTGCCAAAAGAAAAGCTTTGCTTTTACAACCGGCTGCCGCCATAACTGGTAATGCTGATTCTGTAGCTTGGAGCCTCTATATAGCAGATTAAGAAAAAGCAAGCGTTTGGACTGAGGATTAACTGATTCTTGTATATAGGAAAACATCCGACATGAGCCCCAACCAAGATGCCTTGCCTAATGGTACTGGCACGGTAACTTCTACAAAGGGGGAAGTCGCTTTGAGCGACTTCAAAACTCTGTTGAGGCAGTCTCTAAACCCATTACCCACTCAGACCGGGGACGGTACCTATGTTCCGGAAGACCCTCAAGACCATCCCTTTTCTGGAATTGAAAAGTTCTTCCAGACAGCATCGAATCTTAACGCGAAAGACTACGAGACGTTGTATGAGTTGGTGCACTTACGAAAGACCGGTCAGCCATGGAACGATCGAAAATACGTCATGGAGGGTCTTATACAAACTGCATCGAAGCTACCGACTGGCAACCCGCTTGGCGATAAGCTGACCGATGGGTTCATCACTCAGCTTTGGAATGACCTTGGACATCCCCCACAGTCGTATCTCGGAAGAGAATTCCAATATCGCCGGCCAGATGGTTCAGGCAATAGCATTCTTTACCCACATATCGGTGCAGCAAATACGCCGTACGCCAGAACCGTACAGCCCAGGAGCATCCAACCAGCTGCTCTTCCTGATCCGGGGGTGCTTTTCGATAGTCTACTTGCTCGAAAAAAAGACGAGCCACATCCTGCTGGAATATCGAGCATGATGTTCTATCTTGCTACCGTTATTATTCATGACCTCTTCCGAACAGACCACCAAAATTTTGCAAACTCCATGACTTCTTCATATTTGGACCTTTCACCGCTGTATGGTAGCATCTGGGAGGAACAAGAAAAAGTAAGAACTTTTCAAGACGGAAAACTCAAGCCGGACTGCTTCTCGGAAGTCCGTGTTCTCAGTTTTCCGCCAGGCGTTGGCGCCTTGCTCATCATGTTCAATCGATTCCACAACTACACCGTAGAGCAATTAGCGTTGATTGATGAAGGCGGCCGCTTCTCGCGATCGAAACAGAGGGACGAGGATCTTTTCCAAACCGGAAGGCTGATCACCTGCGGACTATATGTTTCCATCATCTTGGGAGACTATCTCCGAACCATTATGAATCTCAACAGAACAAACGACAAATGGATGATTGATCCGCGAAAAGATATTCAGAATCTTCCAAAAGGTGCTGGTAACCAGGTGTCGGCCGAGTTTAACCTAGTCTACCGTTGGCACTCGGCCGTCTCAAAGCGAGACGTCAAGTTTACTGAGGAGTATTTCCAGAAATTGTTTCCTGGCAGGGTGATTGATCAAATCGAAGAACGCGAGCTGCTTCAACGGCTAAGCGTGCTGGAAAACGAGTTGCTAGCAGCGGATCCGGAGAAGCGTGATTTCCATGAGCTCAAGCGTCAGCCGGATGGCAAATTCTCCGATGATGAGCTTGTCGACATTGTTCAAGCCGGCATTGAAGATGTTGGCAATGAATTCGGTGCTCAAACAGTACCGGCCGTCTTCAAGGCTATTGAGGCTCTTGGAATCAAACAGGCTCGTGCCTGGAATCTGTCGTCGCTGAATGAGTTCCGAAAGCACTTCAACCTGACTACGTACAAAACTTTTGAGGAAATTAATCCGGACCCGTACATCGCAAACCAGCTCAAACATCTATATGATCATCCCGATAACGTTGAAATCTATCCAGGTTTGGCCATAGAAGGCAAGAAGAAGTTGGCAGTGCCAGGCGCCGGCCTGGTTCCACCCTTCACGATTGCACGCGCCATCTTCTCCGATGCGACGGCTGTCATTCGCGGAGATCGCTTCTATTCCATCGAACATACCCCTAAGCAACTGACAAATTGGGGTTACTCAGAGCAGGATTCGGATGTGGACGTCGATAATGGCTGCTGCTTCTACAAGCTCATCCTGAGAGCCTTTCCAAATCACTTCCGACAAGATAGCATCTACGCCCATTTCCCTTTGACAATTCCTTCTGAAGTGGAAGGAATCCTCAAGAACCTCGGAACCATCGACAAGTACAGCATAGACAAGCCAGCGCGCATGGCAGCGCGCAAGGTTGTTAACTCATATGAAGCGGTTAAAAAGGTCTTGGAAGATCAGGACAATTACAAAGTAAACTGGGGCGAAACCATTGAATCCTTAGGAGGACCTGCCGCAAAGCAGTTCACGCTCAGCGGTGATGGTCCTACTAACGAACAGTCACAAGAACTTATGCGAACCGCTCTTTACCCCGAGGGCTGGGAAGTAGAGGTTAAGACTTACTTCGAGAAGATCACAACAAAGTTACTCCAAGAAAAGTCTTACCGGATTGCAAACGTTCCTCAAGCCGACATCGTCAGAGACATTGGCAATCTCGCACCCGTCCACTTCGTTTCAGAACTCTTCTGCATTCCCCTCAAAACCGACGAACACCCCCATGCGCCCTTCACCGAAGTCGAAATCCACGAGATGATGTCCGCATGCTACATCTCCTTCTTCTTCGACCCAGACCCAGAACATTCTTTCGACCTCCGCCAACGCGCTCGCACACACCTCGGCCTCCTCTCGCACGAGCTCGAAACCAACCTCGCCAGCCTGCGCGACACCGGACTCCTCAGCCATCTGCTGCGCCTGCTGCCCTGGATGCACGATGAGACGCGTACGCTGAAGAATTACGGCGCGGCATTGCTGCACCGCCTGCTCGGGTCGGATCGCGATGTCCGGCACCTCGTCTGGGCGAATATCCTCTGGACGGCCGCGGGCATCGTTGCCCACTATGGCGCCTTGTTTGGTCAGGCGATCGAGTACTTCCTCACGGAAGGGAAGGCACATCTGCCCACGCTCCACCGACTTGCTCAGCAAGATACGGAAGAGGCGAACGCGCAGCTGCTGCGCTATTTCCTCGAGGCAACGCGGCTCGCCAACGAAGCCGGCACCCTTCGCTCCGTTGTCGGTGAGCCCAGCACCTTGAAGGATGCCAACACCACGCTTGATTTGCAGCCAGGCGACCGCGTCGTCGTCAACATCAAAGCAGCCTCGCGTGACCCCGCCAAATTCCTCTCGCCTGGAGAGTTCCGCCTCGATCGTGATCTGGACACCTATCTGCAGCTTGGATGGGGCCCGGGACCACAGGAAGCGCTAGGCACACCGATGGCTCGCGTTGCGCTAACGGCTATGTTCAAATGCGTGATGCGGCTGGAGGGGTTGCAGCCGGTGGCAGGCGCGCAGGGGCAGGTGAAGAAGGTGCTGAGAAGCTTTGGGAGGGCGGATGGCGAGTTTGGGTACCATCCTCTGGCACACGATGAGAAACAAGAGGTAAAGGATGGGTATAACGTGTATATGACGAATACGTGGGACGTGTATTTTCCGTTCCCGACAAGTAAGTGCTTGTATCCTAACGCGCCGTAAACAATTTTGGATGCGTGCTAATAGTTCACAGCGTTGAAAGTGAAGTGGACTGATGACATATCGTCCTAGGTTTGATAAAGGTGTAGAGCCGTTTTGGAATCGCCTGGATATGCAAAGCCAGGTCTGGTATCCGACGGGCACCTTCAATTTTTCTTCACGGTCTTGTATTGTTTACGATATTTCGCTCTAGATAGATATTTCTCAATTTCCTTGGGATGCAGAAGCAAGTCTCCATCCATCAATTTCAAAACTTTTGGGATGCATAGCTTCGTACCTGCTGCTTCCTACTTTTCTCCAGTAGCTATTGTACGCCATGGAACGATCTGCAAAATAGTAGAGTGATGTCAAAAGGAATGAATTGGCGTAGTACTAATTCTTGCACGCTCCTATCCTATATGCATCTTGCATCCGCTTCGGCGCGACAGCCAGCAAACATCCCTAGAGCCACGAAACTTCATTGCCGTTCCATCTGCTATTTTGTTCTTGCAATCTTAGAACTGCAGCGTTCTGCCGAGTAAAGCTAATGCGTTTGCATGCCTCACGATATGTAAATCAGGTCTACCCCATGCTGACCTGCCAGCGTTACCCTTGGACTCAGTATCCGTGTCTATAGTGGCCTTGTGCATAAGGCTTTGTCGTGGGATAAATTACCAAGACTTGATCCAGCACTTGGATCGGTTACCTGTTGCAAGCCAGAACCACATAGCTCGCCACAGCTTAGGGTTTGTGCGGAAGACAAGGTTTTGGTGCTCATCCATTCTAAACGCAGGATCAGTCGTGGTTGCCAACTATGCCCACATGATGCAGAACCTTCAATGAGCCCTTGATGTCACTTGTCACCATTCTTCTTGCCAGAAGCTATTTCGGCGTCTTCGTCGCTATCGTCCGGCACCTCTTCACCGTAGTTATCTTCAGCCTTAGCATCCTCTAATCCACTCAAACCCTTCTCTTCCTCCATTTTTCGTGTCAGAAAGCTGTTTACATCCGCTTGTAGCTGTGTTACTGAGGACCGAATAGCATTCAGATGCTCGCTTTGCTGGACTGGAATTGAATCGAGGCTGTTAGGTTGCGGGGGCACGTTGGAGGTGATGGAGGGCTGGGCGGAGGAGGTCGACGTGGAGGGCTTGAAGATGCGGGTCTCTGTGGGAGAGCTGTACGTGGCGGTGACAGACAGAGGCGCCATAGCGAATAACCAGTGTTGCGAGCTCAATTCTCCAAATTTATGCAACGGCACGTGTAGCTAGGTCAGGCACCTAGCAAGGCCAAGTGCGGCGGGCAGTATGATCCTAAAGCCTTGTGCTTTTTTCGTCTTTGTCTTAGTTTCGACTGCTCTGGTCTGAATTGATGTGGACCAGTCTGGTTTGGGCTGTCGGAGTTTTGTGGTTTGATCCACGGCAGCAGGCATCAGGGAGTTTCTAAAGAAATGTGCTGCATACCATACCCACATCCAGAAATGGCGATTGAATCGCGGAGTCCCCCCTACACATTCTAGCGATTGGTGTAGGCGATCTATTTGAATTAAAAATCTATACCGATTTTTGGAAAAGCAATACTGGATGGGGTGCTCCTTAATTGGGCTGGCCTTTTAATAGGTATAGGGACCATAACACCTCTTCTGTCAACCCCCGATGCTAGGACTCCAACTCTGTGGTTCCCTTGTGGGAAATCCACTGCTGGATCTGAGAATGGAGGCATTTGGCTTGAATGTTGGCTATAGGACCAGCGCCAAGGGCCCCCCACGCGGATGCAGCCCTACCCGCCGCGCGACTCGAAGGTGAATGCGCATCCTCGAAGGATTCAAGGCTCCGATCACGTAGCCCCAGACCTCTTGAAGATCTATCACCATCCCCAAATGACCAGACGTCTTCCTTAACAATCTTGGTGCTTGGCATTTTGATGCTTCGCTGCCTGGAATGGTGATAAGCATGCCGTGAGCGTTGCGAGGCCCCCCGTACCACCACCGTCACACATCCGCGCCGTGATGAATTCTCCTCGACCTGGATCCAGCCATCGCTCTCCTGGCTACCCTCCTCCCCCCTCTGCCACGCGAAACAGGAATGCTTCTCTCTCAAGCGACTCCTCCGACTCCTCACAACTCACCGCGCGCTCTTTTGCTAGAAAACACCCTTACCTGCAGAGCACCCCCCAGAACGCCAGTACCACCAGCCTCCAGAACTTCTCTCGCCCTACATTTCCTCAGAAAGCCAATGAATCTCCTCTTCGAACCCAGTCTCCCGCGGTAGAAGATCCAGCAGCACCTTCGATCCAAGCACAAATAGGCCACCGACCCCGCCAACATTCTCAGGGCTTTTTCGAGCCTTCGCTCCCATCCCAAGCCAACATGCCGACCCTCACCGCTTCCCAGATTGCAGCCCAGGCGGCTATGCATGTCCAGAACGGCCAGCATAATCGTAAGCGCTCTACCACCATACCTGACCCCAAATCAGCTCAGACGGCGAACGGACGACGGCAACCAAATTCACCCCCACCACCACTTCCACAAGCGAAGAGCTCCTCGACAGATGCTCTGAGGACCGTACAATACAGTAATACCAGCACTGGAGGTGGTCGATTTGCTACAGCTGGGGCAAATGCTGCCTTTCCACGGAGTCCTGCTTCTCCAATGGATGCCACTACTTCTCCTCCACCTCCCCCACCACCCCCGCCTCCAACTCCTCCTTTGCCACAGAAAGAAACCAAGAGCAAGGAAAAGTCCAAGATGAAACTGTTTTCGAAGCCCAAGAATATTGGCATTTCTAAAGAGAAAGACGACAAGCGACCACCACCATTACCCTCCCCAGGAAAAGGCATATTCGGATCCAACTTCAACCAATCTACAACAAGTCTTGCGGACTCGAATTTGTCTGGAAATCTGACCCTGTATTCAAGCGTAAATGCGTCAACATCAACGCTTGTACCGCTCGACAAGATTACAACAAACGAAAAGGAAAAGCAGCACAAGCATCATTTCCTCACTCGACCAAGGCATAAGAAGGATGATTTTGGTCTCACCCTCTCCTCCGCAGCCAGCAACTCTAGGCCCACTGAGCCGAACGCTCCGCAGCTCTACAGTTTTGCTCCCTCTTCCCCTGGGCCCGGTAGTAGCTTTGCCAAATCCGTGAGTGGGCTTGACCTGCGTCACGGTGGTCGAGCACTTCGTGAGAAGAAAAGGGAGGAAAAGGCCGCAGCAACGACTGCAAATGCCACTTTGGGCCCTGGCTTCCGACCTCGAGACCAGTCCCTCAACTATGATGCTTCGGAATGGCCCATGCTCCTTGGCCCTGATTCTTCAGGTGCATCAACATTCGGACCACCGAGCGGACCAAGCGTCTTCTCTTTGCCATCAGACTCTTCAGTCTTTAATTCTGGGCTTGCTGGTTTCGGCCTGTCTAACATGACTTCGGATGACGCATGGCCGTTGCTCAAAGCTCGTCTCTTGAACATCTTTGAGGGTGAAGATCTGCGGACGCCCATCGAGGACTTCAACCAGCTGGTCGTTGCACACATGAGACGCTGCATTCAAAGACGAGCCCCTGTAATCTTGATTGAAGACCTGAGGGAGTTACTCCAGACCGGATTTTCCTCACTCGACCAAACCCTCCGAAAAATACCTGATGATCGCTTGGTTCCACACATTGCCGAAATGTGGCTCAACGTGTTCACCACTATCCTTCCCTTCATCCAAGCCGTCTTCCTCCCGCTGGACCTCGAATTCAAAGGCCGAGGATCCATCATGACGGCCCGCGAAGCCGCGGAATTCTGGGGCGTCAGCCTCCCGAACACCAACCAAGACGAGTCCACCAACGACAACATTCCTACCCTTGGCGAGGAACTCGATGTCCGTCGCTTCGTCCTCCTCACCTTCCGCGATACCGTCATCCTGCCCCGCCACGACGCCCTCCTCGCCATCTTCTCCCGCCTCTCCCTCGACAGCATCAACCCCGCCGCCATCGACCCAGCCGCCAGCACCTCCACCATCACCGCCATCCCTCCCCCATCATCGACCGACCGGCCCGGCACCGCCGCATCCCTCGACGCCGGCCTCGCCAGCTTCAACTCCCAAGGCTCCACCCTCTTCGACTACTCTGCCCCGCCCAGCACCGCCGGCGGCGACGGCGCCAGCGCCCGCTCCCGCGCCGCCTCCAACACCTCCGCCGGCTCCTTTTCCGCGCGCAGCCTGCACTCGCCGGGCAACCCGCCGCTGCCGGCCGCGCTGCACCGGCACACGGGCTCGCAGTCGAGCATCGTGGCGCCGCTGGGGCCTGCCGGGGCGGGTGCCGTGGCGATGGGGAGCCCGTCGAGCGTGCGGGCGGTGGCGCCGCCGCCGCCGGCGGCGCAGCTGCAGCAGCAGCAGTACGCGCAACTTCCGCAGTCGCAGCAGCTCGCGAGCAGGCCGGTCCCGGCACCGCGGTCGACGGCGCCGACGCCGCTGCTGCCGCCGTCGAGCGCGCAGGTGACGGAGACGGTGGCGCGCATGCTGCAGTGTGTGGCGGTGCTGAGTTCGTGTCAGAGTGGTGATGAGGGGCAGCGGAAGACGGAAAGGTTGGGGAGGGAGTTGAAGTATAATTGGTTGGGGAGAGGGAGGACGGGGAGGCAGAGG
>JAGFVP010000209.1:0-53316 GCA_021031095.1 Bathelium albidoporum | reverse complement strand
GGTATGGGGAGTGGTATGGTGGTGGGGGTGGGGGAAGGAGTCGGAGCGCGGTGAGGTGAGGAGCGTAGGAAAGGGAAAGGGTAGGGAAGATTTCAGGGTTCAGGGATGGAGGGAGTTTGGGTAGTGTGTATAACGAATATGACGACATAGTATGGAAACTTTTTGGATGATAGTAATGCAACTATTCATGACATCACGAAGCTTTCCCGAACATGGCCTTGTCGTGACTCATCTCCATGGCCGGCAGTCCACCAACCTCGCCTTTCCCTGTCATCTTCTGCATAAACGTTTTCGTATCGCCGCCGAATTTGCTCTTCGGTCGCTCTTGCTTTACGCCATCGACCCAGACGTCTACCTTCTCGTTGTAGAAGCACAGTCTTCCAGCAATCCCAATCGACTCCGATGTAGGGTGGACATAATACCAGACCAGGTCGTCTGCCGATTCGCCGCTGGGGAGCTTGACGGAGTAGTAGTTGGCCTCGCCCTTGTACGGACACTTGGTTGTGGTCGACGATTCCTTGAGTAGCGCCCAGTCACTGACGGAGGTCTTGGGAAGGTAGTATCTCGTGGGGAGCCCAGTCTCGAAGAGAGACAGAACGTTGCTGCTCTCTGCTAGCGTCCGTCCGTTGAGCCCGATCTTGATGTGCCGGGTGGATGGCAGAATGTCAACGCGCTTGTAGGGATCTTTGGGATGAACGAAGATTTGCTCGTCTTCTTCGAACCACACGATGTCGGTAGAGTTGAATGGAATGCGCACCAGATTCTCGAGGGGTCCTTTGCTGAAGGTGAGCACGTTAGGGATGGAGGCAGATCCGTCCGACAGCGAGCCGGTCGTGAATCCTTCTGAATGCTCTTTTTGTTCGCCCAGTTGGACATGCTGGAGAGCTGAGATGGGAAGCCAGTATCTGGGAGATGTGAGTTTGACATAGATGATAGAACAGGGTGTGACGTCTTTCGTGTAACTGACTGTGGGTAATATGGATGCTCCCAGACGTACTGAGCTTCCTGCGTGTCAACTATATAACTATTCTTATAGAGAGCGCGCACTCGTCTAGGGGACTTTTCGAGTTTGTGAGGACCTTCAGCAGCGAGCTTGCGGCCAAGGGTAAGAAGACTTGGCTGCCATTAGCTCAAACATCTCTTCGGGCACACTGAGCTTCTTGAGACCAACTCTGACGATGCCATGGTGCTGATGCCTTGCTGCGCTCTGGGCAGAGCTCTGGTAGCTAGGATTTTGCTGCTTAGATATCCAAGCATAAATTCTTCAAACTTGGAGAAGTAGAACGAGACGTGTGAAGGATATTCCCGCTGGTTGAACGAAAATTGCAACAGAAGACTGGACAGAAATGGGGGAGTACCAATGATTAGAAATAGATAAATATGATCAGTCGAAAACCAGACGTGAACCAAATGTCCTTACCCCTGCCAACAATAAGCTTCTACCCCTCGTGGGGTACAGTTGAGGTGCAGAGAGCGGGGCACTACCACTCAAACCAGACTCTTCTGCTCAACATTCTTAATCGACACGCGATGCCAAATGATCGTGGATTGAATTCGAGCAAAGAACATGTGCTTTTCTTTCAATTTCGCATCTAATAACGACTGATCTACTTGCATAATTCATGCTTTCTTCCCTAAGTCAGACCCCACACCAAGGATGCGGAAAACTTTCTTTCTAGCAGACGGTAATGTACAAACCAATTGCTGGAGGATTAAAATCCTGGAACCAGCTCAAGAAAGTATCTCCATATGCCGAGGCTTCCACTCCGACACGTTTGCCGCTGGGACACGCAAAACTTCCCAACGTGTAGGAGTTCCCTGGTTGCACCGTAATGTGACCCAGATTCTGCAATGGCGCCGGGCGGTTGTTGTAGGTAGTATTGCTACCAGCTGCAGCAGTGAGTGCCAGAAAATCGAGGGCGCCGGTGCCAGTCAAAGTGAAATCGGACGTGTCCAGCGAGCTTCGAGTTGGGAGGAGAAAGACAAGAGAGCACGACTTTCCAGCATCGAACTCTGGGATGTCGAAGTTGAAGATGGAAGAAATGTTGCCGGACACTTTGCCGAAGTAAGATGTGCCGATAGCTTTATCAGGATGGGCAGCATCAACGGGCACAATCAAGTGTGGATACTATGGGAACAGCAAATTAGCAATCAATCAAACTTGGCGAGGACTCCAAGTCTGGACTTACTTCGTAGGTTCCTGTCAGTCCGGCTGGACAGGAAAATGACGGTACATTCGTCGGCGGTGGAACTGGGACACTCGAGTTGGAAGGTGGAGGTGGAGTCTGCGAGCTTGGTGGGGATGAAGCTTTCGAGCTTGGAGGTGGAGGTGGGACACTCGAGCTCGCGGATGGAAGCGGAACACTTGAGTTTGAAGGAAGGCCACTCTTGCAGTTGTTAGCTGTAAGAATGACCTTGACAGATCCTTGTTGATTAGCCGGAGCCCATTGATAGATGTTGTAGCCGCCATTAGCTTCGGTAGGACTGGCCCAGAATTGAGAGCTACCGTTCAAAGAAACGGTTCCGTCGTAGCCAATTGAGAAGCCGGGAGTTGGAGTAGCGCCAGAATCACATTGGAACTGTGAGGTGGGCGGAGTCAAGATGCAGCCTCGGTGGTTAGCATCAGTGAGGCCTGGAGAGATCAGCAATCGCTTGGGGGTCAACGAGTTCGATTTCAGGACTGACCTCCCTGACTATTAAGGGTGTATGAGCCTGGTGAGAGGCTATTGTCACCAATACGATTCTGTCCATCAGACAACTGGCCGAGAGCACCACCCGGACCGCCTGTTGCTGTAATTGAGAAATGACAAGGACCACCACGAGGAAGTAAAGCATTGCCGTTGGCAAGAACGGGAAGCACTGGGACTCGCATTGTGATGAGATAATTGTACGAATGGATATGATATGAAGATCTGGAGCTGCTGAAAACAAGAGAGCTAAGATGAAAAGCACCGTCTGGAATAAGCTGGATGCTGTAGTTTTTAAGATGATGAAAGTTGATCAAGAGATGAGGGGAAACCAGTAAGGGAAAACGCAATGGTCGATTGTTGAGCAGGTACGACCAGGAATGCACATTCACGCCAAGAAAGATCATCGAAGACCACCTTACCATGGGAAGTGCAGTCGTAAAGCCAAGGAAGCAGTGACCAGCGCTTTTTGTAAGACAAATGAAAAACTACATTTGACATTCCACTTTTTCGGGCTCTGAGAACATTGTATCACAGGAGCCACAGCACTACGGGAGCAGCACTTGAACATCTTTACTCTCGAGTGTAAGTCTTTGGAGGTAGAAAAGTACGGTCGATGGCAGTCAGTGCCAGCAAATGAACCGTAGAACCTAGATGATTATGTAAATGCGATATGCCAACGAGGCACACGCGTGTTTCTCGGGGATGATTGCTAATTGATCATTTAAATTGAGGGAACCCGAAGATTAGTGCGGACGAAAGAAGTCAACACATTCGTCGCTTTTTCGACTCAAACCAAATTCGTCCTAGCGTGACATTTTCGCGATGAAACGTGGGAATGCTGGCCTCATCCCATTTCATTGCAATCCATTTTGTAATGATCATTCGAGGCCTGTATGTTTGCTATCGTACATGCAAATGCTCCCAATGCTGTGCCATTACCTCATCACTCTTTGCATTGGCTTTAGAGCCATGCGGCTTTGGAGCCATCTTTCGAAGCAAGCTCTGTGAATTCTATAGTAAAGCCGAGAGGATAATGTGGAGAGCGCTTTCGTAGGAATAACGATCAAACCATAGTTGGAATGTTCGAACCAGTATTTCAAGCATTAGCTGCCCTCACTTTACGCGTGTCAAGGCTCGCTTTGCTTCGGCAGAGGATACTCACCAGTACAACATGTTCTTTCTATACGTCAGTAGTCTACGTGGGGATAGACCAACGTACAACTGAAGCTTTCACCGCAGACAACCCGACCATGTTCTCTCCCGAGGTTCTCGAGAAATGCAGCCTTGTGATATCATTGGGAGCTTTTGTATACTAAAGTGTTGAGACCCTACCAACAATCTTCACAGCTACACTTGCTCGTCCTCTAGGGATTCCCCCGAACCACTTATCACAGTCATGGAATCCACGTGCCCTTGTATATTGTTTCCTTGGCCTTGGTGTGATGTACTGAAGTCACTCGAAGAAGGAGGCTGTTGTGGTTGCCGTCACGTAAGATTATGCAGATTTTGTGGCTTATGTGTTTCACATTTTGTTCGAGAGTGATGGTGCCTCTCATGAGACCACACCAATAAAACGATTGAATGTATGAGTCCTTGATGGGTTTCTTCCACCTAGTTCTGCATGCCAGCCATATACCTTTCCCCAAATCAATCAATTTGCACGGCATGCTGGACAACTTGCCGAAGACAGCTAGTCACATTTTCCTATGGAACGGTAGGTCAAGTTCAACCTTTTCGTACTGTTATGGAATTCAATCAATGGCACGCAAAGGCGAATTTCAACAACCCTCTACCTGAGTTCAACACTCTCAAGCTAGAACCAGGGCATGAGCCAGTCTCACGCGAACTCCGTCGAGAAAATGCTCTTCGTCGCCTTCACATATGTCAGGCCGGTCATCGAGCTTGGCGTGACAAATTCATGGATGGCAAGGAAGAGCACCAAGTCAATAGTTGCACTGGATCTGCCTCGCCTGCAAGACCCTTTGAACGACCTTCAAGACGCTTGTCAGAACGAGCAGGACGACCGACGAATGCGGTAGTGCGAAAGCTGCCGAAGCTGCAAAAGGTGCAGAAGGTGAAGCTCCGTGCGGAGGAGCTGCGTAGGGTTAGGGATGGTATCGTAAAGCGGCGCGGGGATATGAATCTCAGAGAGATACCCAACGAAGAGTGGCAGGCGGAGGTCAAAAAGATGCATGATGGCGCGCCGGAGAAGAAACTTATCGATTGTTATTATGAGCTGGTTTTTAGGAGACTGCACGTTAAGGGAGCTGCCACAGGAGATGCGAGAGGAACTTCACTCCAGAAATCCATGAGTGCAATGCGACTTGAATGAAATTGCAGGGCGAGAGTCTCTCTACTTAGTGGAAGTGCCTTACATGCGGTTTGGCATGGTCGTTTTCTTCGGTGCTCGCTTGGCACAAAGCAGGGACTGCTAGTTGTCATGTCAGGTACCCGTCTTTGCCGTCATACAGTTCCACTTTGCCACCATGTATGTTGAGCCGCACGGCAATCACGGTTCGCGTCTTCCACTCGCAGCCATATTCCTAAGACACGTGGGAGATGCTTCAACCACTGGGATGATAGCTCTGAGCCACGGGCTTTCAATTGAGCCAGGGTGAGGTCCAATAACTTGCGATGTTAGTGGCTCTAATCGGGAAGGTCTAAGATGGCTCCTTTGACTGGTGGGACCTGGCGTCGATCTCCTGCAATGGCCACAGAACTCGTTGAAGGCAGATAGATAAAAGGCTGAGTGTACAGAAGATAGAAAGTTTGTGCGCCTGCAGTTTTGCCAAGAGAATTTTGGTTCGTCTTCCGTTGAATCCTTACGATGCATCCCATAATTGAAGTGGGCTTAGGGTTGTCCTTGTTGACACTCTCTGTCGAGGCAGCGGTAGCTGCTCCCCATCAGGCAAAGCGTGATGTCGACACGCGATATCCTTATACAGGTCCCGACATCCCCATCGCCGACTGGGTAGACCAGACAGTCAATGGGAATGGCAAAGGCTACCCTCGTTTGGTCGAGCCTCCAGCGGTCAAGCCAGCCAGCGCCTCCGTGACGAACAATGTCAATGTCATTTCGCTATCCTACATCCCGAACGGCGTCAACATCCACTTCCAAACACCCTTCGGACTCGACGCCAATCCTACCGTGCATTGGGGCACTACGGCATCAAACCTGTGCTCGAGCAGTACTGGACAGACGACTTCGTACGATCGAACGCCGCCTTGCTCCGCTGTTGTGGTCACGCAGTGCAGCCAGTTCTTTCACAATGTTCAGCTCAATAACCTCACCGCGGACACGACCTATTACTATCAGATCCCAGCCTCAAATGGGACGACCGCCTCTCAGGTCCTGAGCTTCAAGACTGCTCGCGCAGCCGGTAACACGGAGCCTTTTACGATCGCTGTCCTAAATGACATGGGATATACAAATGCCCACGGCACATATCAGCAGCTAAACCAAGCCGTCACCCAAGGTCTCGCCTTTGCTTGGCACGGTGGGGACATAAGTTATGCGGACGATTGGTATTCTGGCATTCTTCCTTGCGAATCCGACTGGCCAGTCTGCTACAATGGAACTTCCACCACTCTGCCTGGTGGTCCCCCAATCCCTGCTGAGTACGATGCCCCTCTCCCTCCGGGCGAGATCCCAAGTCAAGGCGGTCCTCAGGGCGGTGACATGAGTGTGCTGTACGAATCAAATTGGGACCTTTGGCAGCAATGGATGAACAATCTCACCACTCAAGTACCCTACATGGTCTTGCCAGGGAATCACGAAGCTTCTTGTGGTGAATTCGATGGCCCCAACAACATCTTGACCGCCTACCTGGACGATGACAAGCTCAATTCTTCAGCACCAAAATCCGAACTCACCTACTACAGTTGTCCGCCTTCCCAACGGTAGAACGCCTTCAACACCCAGTACACTACAGCAGTGCGGCTAACATCTTTCTAACAGGAACTTCACCGCCTACCAATATCGCTTCCGCATGCCCGGCGCTGAAAGCAAGGGCGTCAGCAACTTTTGGTACTCCTTCGATTACGGACTCGCGCACTTCGTCTCGCTTGATGGCGAAACCGACTTCCCTTACTCTCCCGAATGGCCTTTCGTCCGCGACACCACTGCCAACGAGACCCTCCCAACCGAAGCGCAGACCTTCATCACAGATTCGGGTCCTTTCGGGGAGATCGACGCCAACAACTGGAAGAGCAATGAGGCATACCAGCAGTTGCAGTGGCTGCAGCAGGATCTGGCTGCTGTTGACCGGAGCAAGACACCTTGGGTCATTGCGATGAGCCATAGGCCCATGTACTCGTCGCAGGTTTCGTCGTACCAGGCTGACGTCCGCGACGCGTTTGAGCCTCTTTTACTCCAGTACGGCGTTGACGCATATCTGGCCGGGCATATCCACTGGTACGAACGATTGCTACCGCTTGGACGTAATGGTACCATCGCCCAGAGTAACGTCGTTGACAAAAATACCTATGTGACGGGCGATGGCACTTCTCTGACACATGTAATCAACGGTATGGCCGGGAATATTGAGAGCCACTCGACACTGGGAACGGACCCTGTGCTGAACATCACCGCGGTGCTGAATCAGAGGGATTACGGCTTCAGCAAATTTACGTTCCACAACTCAAGCGTGGCGACTTGGCAGTATGTCAAGGGCGACGGGACTGGTTATGGAGATGAATTGACACTCGTGAAGAAGAATGCGACTTTGTCGAGGTGATGATAATGCATTTTTAAAATAGCGAGAGATAAGCGAGAATTTAGAGAAAAGTCCATCATTTGCAACCGGAGTCCGTAGCCGTGAGGTGAATTATTACCGCCACGTGATTACATTGCTGTCTCAGATATTAAAGGAAGCCAAATTTTGGCTTACGACTACCCGTGTTTGATTTAGTTCTTCGCGCAGAAGCTTCTATCAAGTCTTGTTGCGTTAGAGTGAGGTTGCGCCCCTCAGTTTAGCTTCTTGATTCTTATTAGTGAAGAAGTGGCAAGCAGCAATGTGATACCTACCTCTGGCTTAAATTGGATTGGCAGCACCATACCGAAATCCCGTTGTGGCATTGGCGAAGAGATATGCTTCTTCAGCGGCACTTCGATAACGCCCACATAGGAATTCATAGTCCTGCGCTGCAAGGTATTATTGAACTTGGAATGGGGATGCGTAAATGTTGGATCGGTAAGCATTTCATTTGGCGATTTTCATATGGATACGTTTGGACGAACTTTGTCATACTCCTCCACTGACTCATTTGCTCCTTCCAGGTCCTCGACATTATACTAGGTGTTGTGGTTGTCATCCCATCCTGCCCATCTCACGTACTATTGGACGACTTCAAATACAACTATCTGTTTACCTATGAGTCGCTCCATCCCAATTCTTTCCCATTCTCATCACCCTTGACGTACACTGGACTCGATTTAGTCGGATGTAGCCTCTCATAAGGATCAGGTCCCTGCACTGCTCGATCCGACTGCGTTACTGAAATGACTGGATATATCTTCATATTTGGCGGCGGCTCTCTTATTCGGCTAGAGGTAAGCAGCAACAGCCTGGACTCACGGGACAGCACTCTGGAGGATTCAGCAATAATCGGGGTTACCAGCAACAGCCGCCAAACGGGTTCGCACAATCACAATCCCAACAGGGATACGGGCAGTCCCAAGGATTTGCACAGCAAGGCTTTGGACAACAAGGAAAAACAATCAGGGCTGGAATAATCAAGGATGGTCGCAGGAAAATTCGAGAGGTTGGCAGTGATATTCGGACGATTTCCTCTGATTCATGGTTTATAGGATTTGCTTGTTTTTGTTTATTTGAGAGGGAGTTAATGAGATCAAATTGTGGCATGGAGGATTGGTGAGCTGCGGAGTTCAGGCGTCTGATGTTTTTATTTTTTATTGCGCGATGTTGAGGACAGGAGCCAACAGCCACAGCTACCATCCTCTTATGGACCAAGCGTGCCTTCGTCTGGTAGTCTTTCAACTCATAAGGAGGTAGCAGAGCACTGCTGCGCATATTTTCTCATAGCTTCAGCTCAAATAGAATAATGGTCAATCTCATCATCACAGTTGACATCAGGTAATACTGTACCTGCTCCAAGCTTCGCGCGCGCACAGCGTGACATTGGTAGCTGTGGCATGATACGATCATGCGTCCTCCGGGTTATGAGCCCGGAGAGCTTCTCTTGCGCTTTGAGATTTCGACCGTTGTTATACTTTATTGTATATATCGACTGGTTCGCCTGTTTCCAGACCTGGTAACTTCCCAGGTGGAATGGGTTGGTAAATATTTTAATGCAATACGTATTGATGATCACTTTTTCCAAGATCAGCCTGCGGTCGATCCGTCGGGATTTTGGTATTGCAAAAGATGGAGCAGATTTTCGTATCCTTCTTCCACGATTGTCGGTGGTGCAGCCCAACGTGGTCTCTCTTTTGGGCATCGTTCGTCAAATTGGACGAAATCCCTCCCTTTTAGTTTGCTTGCCAAGCTATGAGGGATGCTCTAACGAGATTCTATCGCGCTGACTTCTCCAGTCTGGCAATAGGTGAGCCAGCAATGACTAGACCGTGTTACGGAAGACGGATGTAAGGATAAGCTCAGAAGACACATAAACAAGACCTGCGCATCACTAAGCTAAGAGGGCACAGCCATAGTTACATGAGTGTAGCCCGTGAATATGATGGCACTTGGCCCGAAAGCTTCGCCTTATCTTGAGTCTACATGAGCAAAGAGCTCGCATTAAAAATATCGGTTGGCAAACATGCCAAACGCTGATTCTTACTTTGGGGAGCCCTCCAACTAAAAATGAAAACCACATTACCCAGCGAATCTCAACGTTTGAGGGTCCTGACTTCTTCTGAGTTCAAGTCTGTACCAGAGGCTATAGAGTATGAAAAACGCTATCGAATGTACTATTATTCACGGGTAAATGTTTAGTACTGTGTTTGCTCGTAAGCCGACACGCTCGGGCCACAACCGTAAACAACCAAACTTCACAATCTGATCATGTCATATCGACGACTATGTCATCCGCTCCAAGCCTTCATAACGTGAATGGTAAGCGACCCTCGGATTCATCCTGGCCTGAACGGCCTCCCTCTCCTCCAGGGAGCGATAACGCGCTTCACAGTGCCTCGCCCTTTGTAGCACCCTCGCCGCCTCGGGGTCGCTCTCTCACACGGGGCCGCCGTCGCCGTCGCCCCAAAACACTCAAGACCTGCTCTAGTGATGCTATGGTAGACCCATTGCCATCGCCGCAGGCACCCTCAAATCCAACCCCTCAACCGCCGCGGAACCCTGCCTCGACACCCATATTATCACCCAGAGCAGACAGCCAAAGTCGCTCACGTAGTCCGACCAAGCGTAAATGGCTCCCGGCTCTGGAAGCAGCGACTCCATCCGTCCGTTACCTTGGCTGTGAACTTGTCGGTGAAGATACTCCTGAGGTAATTATTGACCTCGTTATGGATTTGGTGAAATCTGCAAGGCATGCAATACCAGCGGTGCTTGAGGACCGGCTCAAAGACAAAGAAAGGACCGCATGGACTATTGCAAGAGCCGAGGGCATGTTTGCGGAAGATAGGGCCTCGGATGCTCATGCTGATCGACTGTGGAAAGAGGTGGAAGAAATCTACAAAGAAGCGGGGAGATGCTTTCGTCTGGGGAAGGATGAAAATGCATGGGTGCAGGTAGTAGAGAAGGTCTTGAAGGCTGCTTTGGATGGAGACGATACTTTGGAACCCAACCGACTGTAAAGTTCCCTACTCTAGCGCGACGCTTCTGATCTCCTTGCTCGAGTAATGCTCTTGGCATACGCTGCGCCGAGTGTCTCTATTTATAATTCAACTAATATAATGCAGACAAACCCAATCCATTGCCCCTCCATATCTTCCCATCATGGCTGGCGAGACGGCCATCACCCTGTCCAAGAAGGTCGACCTGGCATTGGCCTTTCCCAAGGATTTATCTCTTATGCAGCAGCATACTCAACGCCTTCCCTTCAATTGCGCCCTATCCCAAATGACCGACACATACACCAGCAAATGTCCTCTCGTCGCCGGTATTGAAGTAAAGACTGGAAACGGCAATTACGACGAAGCTCGTGTTCAGTTGGCAATATGGTTGAGTGCAGGCCTGCAACATCTTCAATGCCTGACTTCTCCGCAGCACACTGACCCACCCAGAATACCGCTACCATATGTGGGCTGGATAGTTCACAGCCATCGGTGGGAATTCTACATGGCCTGGAGACAGAAGGACGGCGACGTTGCTATACTAGGACCATGGGGCGCCGTAACACTGAATACGAATTCGCGACTGGACATCATCAAGCTGCTGCTGGTACTAAAAACTTTGCACGCATGGATCAAAACGACATACTGGCCTTGGCTCGCAGGGATACTAAAAGAACGGTGGGCTCCTTAAGTTGAATCTGATCTAGGCGGGGCTGAGATGCCTAGCTAATGGAATCAATAAAGTGTGGCCTTCCCTGCCGCGATCTAATTGGGCGGCGACAGCCTGAATGAGGTTTTATCGCGATCAGGTTGCGAGAGTCAAAGGAAATCAGGTACGAACAGCGCTGTTTTCACGAGAACGAGTCCTACAATGAACATTGAAGTCGTTTGCCAGAGGCTGGAGAATCTCCTGATCATATTTGTTAGAGACGAATGCTCCGAAGCGTCCCGTGCGACCAACGTGGTAAAGCTAGTAGTCAGTGTCAGAGCCATGTCCACATTAAGCGAGACGTTGCCGTGCCCTTTGCCCGTGATTACACAGATGAGCACAGTAGCTTGTGTACATAAACACTAGCCGAAAGCAAAATAATTGCATACGTCCATTGCACGGTCTATACGCAACAAACTTCACTTGTGTCAAATTTAAGCCAGTGATCCATGCATTGAAGGCCCATCATGTCAAAATCCATTATCAATTCAGGTCGATCAAACCAGAAGATAAAGTTAATAATAGGAAGTCAAAATCGCAAGATGAGGGAATGCTATCCAGGGTAAAGAAAGCCAACGCTATTTGATAAGCTTGTCGCCGAAAGGTTGCAAGGTAAAGGTTTTGTAGTAGTCTAATACTATCTTTTTCTGAGCTTACAACGTCTCATCTATCACTAGCGTATCACACACCAATGTTAGGCAGATGATGGTACTTCTTGTATCAAACGACGTTCAACGTTGACTGGGCTTCTCCCCAATCAAAAAAATGCTCGCGGTTGCTACTTATCAACGTTGAAAAAGGTCCGGTCTAATGCGCCGCTTGAGCTCACTCATTTATGTGGTAAAGCAGCCTTGGAGACCATTACTCACATTGCGCCTGACTGTGCCTATCAAGTTCCATTTCAGCAAGCTTCTGCTCCCTCTTCTCATTGACCGTCTAGCCAAAGCACATCTTTAAAGGCTACTCTACAATCAGAGAATTCTTGGTACCTCATCTATGCTTCAGCCTTAAGGGAACCGCTACTCTGCGAAGTTCGGTCTTCAGCGTCATAGTCTCGCTTCCAAAAAGTCGACCCTGATCAGAATATCAGTCTTGAGGCATCGCTGACATCAGCCACATCTGCGCTTCTTGTTTGTATTGCGACACAAACGTTCGGAACCTAGAGATCTGCATCGTCGGCTGAGCTGCAGGAAAGATTAATCGGATTTGTGGTTCGCAATAACAGACAGAGCCTGGATAATAACAAATGCGTCAAATAGAGGAGGACCTTACTTCCACGATATTGCCTTATCGCCGATGTATCGGCGATGGCGTAATTATTCCACATCCAGGAGCCTGCTTTTCCGAAGGCTACGTCTCTACCCAGCAACCAGATACTCGTGCCGATCCTTTGCATGTTGTTCTCTCGCCATGCCTGTTTCGGCTTATCTGGAGACGTCACGAGTTCGCGAAAAAACATCGGATTGTAAATAATGACTTCTACTTCGAGGAGAACCCCCAAACCAAAATGAGGACTGCATCAATGATAAAAAAAACCGGTAAAATTCTATCTTTTTGAATGGCTGAATTTGACTGAGGGCTTCCTCTAAATTCTTAACAGTGTTGCAATAGCAAGATTTTTTTTTTTGGCTCATCATCCACTTCATTTACATGGTCGGATTTGATTGGGGGTCTCCAAAAATTTTTGGATAGCGTTACAGTGATAGAAAATTTATCGAAAAACTCACGCAACCCAAAAGCCCAGATTTTACTCGGGGTGGCGCTCATCAAAACCCGGCCTCGATTTATCACATTGAATTTTCCTCAAAAGTTTACTGGTAATCTTGGTCCCGGTGCAGCCTGCTTCTGGCTAGCCCCGCGCCCCGGCCAAACGCGCGACTCCCACTGCTTTTGACGTCTATTATAAACACCGGTCTTCAGCTTACCGGAATGGCTTTCGAAAGTCGCTCTTTTCACAAATTAGTGTTACTGCGTCTGTTTGGGATACTTTTTTTTTTTTCCAAGCAAACGACAATACTCAGAATTGGCCGGCGAAATCAGCCCGATGTTTTGTAGGCTCAAGGTTTCTGTTGATGTGAAGCTAATCCATAACAGAAATTTTGGGATTTGGCGGAGACTTAGAAGAAGGGGAGGTAGTTCTAGGTGAGGCTGACCATGAGCCATCCCAGCTCTTGACACTGATACCTTCGATGCCTCTCACTGAATGGATGTGATCGCATCTTCTGTCGAGGATGACGCCGGATTTCTCAACTTGGTGAAGCAATGTCTTACTCATCTTCAAAATGTACAGGCGATCTCGTCCTGCTGACCTCGCAACTGCTTCCTCGTAGTGCTGGATTGCGAGCAGCGCTTTCAGATATGGGCGGAGGATTTCGGCCTCTTTGCTGAGCCGTCCATCTCGGTAGACGTCCGCCTCAGCCACCATCGTGGCTTTGGCCCTGCTATAGTACAGTTGCTACTAATGCTAAACGTAAATCCCAGCCGTGGTAGGTCCTTGGAAACTAGATGCAAGTCTACGGATATTTTCTGACTTTTTTTTTAGCGCAGGATTTTGAGTCCCAGGTCACCAACGACACGCCCAAAGTGGTTTCAGTACAATCCTGGCTAATTTCTAATGTACAGTCCTTTGACCTCTTCAAATCAGCACGTCCAGCCGATAAGGCACCCGAAGAATCAGGTCCAACTAGTCTCGCTTGTTTAGATGCCGTTCAGAAAGCTATCGAAAAACTTGAGAATTTCGCAGCTTTCATCCCGCCTCACTTGAGGAAAGTCAAGCAACCTATACCTGTGGAGGGGCACGACACCGAGAACGTGGTCGTTCAGGATGAAGACCGCAATGGGTACACGGCAGCACAAGACATTGAACGGCTAGGCATTAGTGGCATCACCAAAAGTACGTTCCCTAAAATTGGCACGACATTGACGGTACACCTTCAGACATCTATCGAAGATAGAAAAGAGCGGCTCCGACAAAAGCGTTGCAAGTGTAGTTCAGCTCGGATCCGATCGCGCCTTCTCTATTCCAGTCCAGTCAATGTACCAGATGTACCAATACCTCGTGTGCTTGATACTCCGCTGGACCATGCCACGGAACACAAGTTGTCTCTCAAGGTACCGACCCGTGGCGACAGCGATTTAGGTTACTATAGCTGTGAGTGGTGCTGTCAGCCAATCAATTTGCGTGGACTCGGTGACGAGGCGTAGCGGTACGTTTCAAGATGCATGACTGATGATGATACACCAAACTAAGATGTCCCTGTTTTAGGCAATACTGATTATCAGACTTACAATCATATGTCTGCCTTGTTAGCTCGTGTCATAAGCAAGCACTATTATGGTACTGGCAAAGATGAGAGAAGAGAAGAAGCTTGAATTCGTGAGAAACTGGGCTATGGGCTGCTTATATACATGGCTGCTGTTGATGAGTGCTGCTGCCGAACCTCTCAAGCCACTTCCGAACCTCACTAATGCTGCTTCCGAACCTCCATCTGTTACTTCCGTAACAACCATGGCTGGAGTGTATACAAACTTTTGGCCGGTGACTGTAGTTTACAGCAGCTCGGAGTCTACCCAAGCTTGTTCAGTGTAGTTCAGTGTGGCTCAATGACAGTTTATATCACTGATTCAGCGCTTACATCACAATCCTGCATAACTTACGCTCCAGAGCAGAAATGGATTTTGTATGAGGTTACTGTTCGCTTAAATGTTCTCTGCTATCCTGTCTAGTTCACTATTATCAATCTAGTTTATTGTACATTCTGAAAAAAGCTTTCTAATTCTCCGTAACGACAAAGTTCTTTCCGTAGTGCACATTCTTGATTTTATCTGCAAAATCCTCCGCTCCATTCGCCATATTATAAGCCGCCACAAGCACATCCGGCGAGACTCTTGGCATGATTTCTTCAAAGCGCTTCTCTGGCGCAACAATGACAGGATACGCCTTACGCGTGGCGAGTTTGGCTACTGCGCGTACGAAAGCTGTGGCATCGGTGCTATTGCGGTACAGCGTTTTGAGGTGACGAAAGTTCGCGTAGCGCTTAGCATTCTCTGTGGCGGGTTCGATAGCGCGTCCGCGATACATAGAGCGCTCCTCCTCGGATGACTGGCTGATAGAGCCGGACTTGCCCTTTGGCTTGGAAGAAATGATGATCTTGGTACGTGTTCCTTCCTTTGAAGCCGAATCAGAGCTGGATGCGCGTCCAGCATGCTCGCCGGCTTTGGTTTTGGCAGATTTGCGCTTGGGCTCCATGTCTGTGTCCAGTGCTTTAGCACTGCGCTTGCGGTTACGACGGGAACCAGCTGAAAGAGTGTCGGCATTGGGGATGATGTCAGTCGGGAGTGGGAGCCCAGTCTTCGCCTCCTGGTTGATGCCTTTGTTACCAGCGGCTTCTCCCTCTGACGAGGAGGTGGACGAAACAGATCCTCTGAGTTTGAGGCGGAGTTTGGTGCGTGTACCGCCCGGGCTGGTGCTGACATCTTTGCCTTTGTTCATGGCTTTCTCGTCGTCGTCTTTCAAGTGATTAATAGCTGTAGAGCCATGGTTACCAGCGACTCCTTCGTCTGACGAGGAGGTAGATGAGACAGAGCTCTTGAGTTTGATTCGGAATTTCTTGCGCGAGCCATCTTCGGCTTCAGGGCTGGTGCTGACATCTTTGCCTTTGTCCATGGCTTTTTCGTCGTAACCTTTCAAATGATTAATGGCTGTAAAGCCATGATTACCAGCGACTCCCTCGTCCGAGGAGGAGGTAGATGAGATAGAGCCTTTGAGTTTGATTCGGAATTTCTTGCGTGAGCCATCTTTGGCTTCAGGGCTAGTGCTGACATCTTTACCTTTGTCCCTGGCTTTCTCGTCGTAATCTTTCACATGGCTGTCTGTTTTGTCGCCATCATGGCCCGCGTCGACATTGGAAAAGGAGGTATTGAGTTTGAAATAAGGCCTAAGAAAGAGATTAGCAAGGAACCGAGAACATTCCTCGCAGCTGAGAGCTTACATTGTTTTACAGTTTCTCGGCAAGAAACTTGTCTCGAAAATATCTGATTGATTCGAAGATTCAGTTTACAAGGCGTGGATAATACTGATTGGTAGCAAGATGTCAGCAGCCAAATTTGGAAATAACACGTTTCGACAAGTTACCTTGAATTGAAAGGCGAGCCTTGCAATTAGATGCACAACGGTAGTGGTATGTAGGTCAGGACTCAGAGATACTTATATGTGAAGTGCAGTTGACACGATGCAATCTGGTTATGAAGTCTACAAAGCCAGCGCAGGCCGATATTGATGAGAAAGCAAAGGTTGATCTCGATGATGATACAGGTAAGCTGAAGTAGATGTAGTTGATACAAGCTGGACTAGAAGCGGTTAAAGAAGCTTGGAGAAGAAGTGGTGGAAGAAGCTTGGAGAAGAAGAGGAAGAAGAGCGATGGGCGACAGTTGAAATACTAGCGATGGAGTAAAGGTAGTTGACATTACGGTATTGACATGGTCCTCGACAATAGGCAAATCGACAAGGTCCTCAACAATAGGCAAATCGACAATACACCGCGGATGCTAGCGCCTGCGTCAATACGTGTGATCAGCAAAGAAGACGACCCATGTTTCAGATGTCTGTGCAAGGACGTGTGCACGTCAATGCGGCCTCCGCTTGAGAGACACACGAGCCTCAGAATTGGCGTTAATTGGTCTGTCCAAAAATAGCTTGCATACATCTTGGGTAGACAATAGAAGAGATTGTTTCAAGAGTCCCGTGAATATGCACCGTGTACAATACCTGAGACAATAGGGCGGAGTCGACAATAGTGCAGAGCAGACAATAGCGTGGAGCAGACAATAGTAACATGTAAGGCAGGAGCAATTGAATAGCTTTGGGGCAGCAACGTGAAATGAAATCTTACCATCGACAGCGTGCCCGGCCACGATCAATGAGGTCATACCGCACAAAGCTGTAGCAGCACCATGTCGGCCAGGTTCAAGTTCTCAGAAGACATTATCATCCATGTGCCAAGTACCGTCGTCCTCCGTGCTGCCTGGCCCAGTCGCAAACCCCTGATTGTACTTATCGCCTGCCCGCTCACGCCTTTGTCCCAAGTCCTTTCTGCTTTCAATCTTGGCATCATGCCTCTCCTCATTCCGACCCATCAAGAATCTCCAGAACGTACCCTTCCTCCCCACCAGCTGCTCAAAATTCCC
Organism: Bathelium albidoporum; assembly: GCA_021031095.1. Lineage (NCBI taxonomy): Eukaryota > Fungi > Ascomycota > Dothideomycetes > Trypetheliales > Trypetheliaceae > Bathelium > Bathelium albidoporum. The sequence goes on along the minus strand of JAGFVP010000209.1, from coordinate 35,978 downwards.
CGCCTCCACCACCCTCCCTTGCTCCAGCATCATCACCTCATCGGCAATCCGCATCATCTCCTCACTATGCGTGATCATCACCACCGTCATCCCCTCCCTGCTCCTCCTCCTAGCTCTTGTCACACTGACGATTGTGTCTCGCACCAGTGCCGCGGACTCGACGTCCAGTGCGCTGGTACACCCGTCCAGTACTAAACACTTGACATCGCGCACGAGCACCCGCGCAATCGCGACCCGCTGCGCCTGGCCTCCACTAAGGCCTGCGCCGTTCTCGCCGACCAGGGTGTTGTACTTGTCCGGGAGAGTGGCAATCCAGGCGTCGATGCCAGCCTGTTGCGCCGCCATCGTCACGTTCTCGATACGACGATAGGGGCTCTGCTTGGGGAGGCCGTAGACAATGTTCTCGTACAGGCTCGTGGGGAAGAGGACGGGTGTTTGCGGGACGACGCCGATGAGGCTGCGTAGGGTGGGCAGGTCGAGGCGAGCGATGGGGCGGGCAGAGATGCAGAGGGGAGGCGACGCGCGAGAGTCAAAGGCGGGAGGCGGATTGGGAGGGTAGAGGCCAAGGATGAGAGAGGCGATAGTGGATTTGCCACTGCCGGAGGCGCCGACGAGGGCGACGATACGGTTGCGTCGGATGGTGAGGGTGAGGTTGGTGAGAATGAGATGGTGGGGGCGGCTGGGGTAACTGAAGTTGCAATTGCGAAATTCGATGTCGCCGATGTCCGATATCCGGGCAGTCCCAAGGTCTTCGTGGGAGGACCCGACAGGGAGATTAGCAAGGCGGAGAAGGCGAGTTGCGGTGTCGAGACTCGAGCTTATTTGAGGGATGAACTCGAGTATGCCACTGACGTTCGCAATGCTGAACAGCAGCTGGCTGAATGTGCCAATGATTGATGAGACACCTATATCTCCTTTTGCAGCAAGAGAAGCACCAAAGTAGAACATCAGTGCGGAGACAAATTGGATACTGGACTCTGTAAGTCCGAAAAAGAACCCAGAGTAAAATGATCTTTTGAGCCCGATTTTGAGGCCATGCTGAGTCGCAGCGAGATGCTTGCTTTGGAAATGATCCTCGAGAGTTAAACTCCGAACGGTCTTGATCGATGTGAAAGTTTCGGTGAAGATGGCGGCCGCAGCTTCGGCAGCGTCGTTGGAAGTCGATTCCCATTTCGACGATATGGCTCCGTAGGCTTTGGAGACAGCGTAAACGTAAGGTGTGCATGCAAGCCCAACAAGGGTGACTTGCCAAGCATCGATGAGGGCCCATACAACGCTCGTGCCCATCATGAGGATCGCAACAAAGACCAGATCTGCAAAGCGACTCAGCAGGTATCGCATTTCCTCGGCATTCCGGTCCAGTGATTCTGCGAGGCGGGAAACGCTATTCTCCTCTGAATTGAAGAACTCCTTGGGCTGCGCAATTATGCGTGAAAGAGCTTTGAGGCGAATGCGATCGACCCAACATTGACCCGTATACTCGAGAAGCATATGCATGAAGTATATGCCAAAGCCATCACCAAACGCAACCCCTAGAATGCCGAGCGAGTAAGTCGTTGCGTCTTGCTTGCGATTGGCCGAGGCAAAGAACGTGGAGATCAGTCGAGAGAAGAGCCACGAGAATATGGGAATGGCGACAGCGTGTGCCAAAGCAGCCAAAAAGCCCAGGACCAGAACAAACCTTGCCCACCAACTCAGCGATGGCCACACAGTTGCAAGAACTGTTTTAGCTGGCAAGATTCCGGCCACCCGATGATCCCCATCTTCACGTTTTTGTGCATTTTGTTCTGATTCCTCCCCGTCTGGATCAAGTGACAAAGGCAAAACAGACCGATCTCTTGGTGTGGACCTCTTTCGTAAACGCTTTAGTCGCAAGGCGGATTCTCGCTGTCCCGAGTCCTCAATCAACATCTCCAAAGAATCTCGGTGCATTTCTGAGTGCCGCTGATAGTATTCGATTGGCGTGCCCTTCGGTGGAGGTTTTGGCGGGCGGTCTTCTTCAGTAGGTATAAAGAGGGACCAACTTGGCTTGACGTGATCAGAGTCCGACGGATGCAAAGGTCGCGAGAACGGCGACGCCGGAGAGTATTGTGCAGTGACCGCGTAAGGCGACCAAAGGGCCGATGTTGGACGCGATGACATATTAGGCGACGCATACGATGTCCGTTGACCTGGCGTATTCTTTGGGGGCCGAGGTTCCAGAACGAGATCTTGAGAATAGACCGATGAGCTTCTCCGGATCTGGATCGGTATATCGCTCTTTGTAGGGTTTGATCTGAGGCTGGGCTGTACAGAAGCATGGCCAGTCGCTAGAAACCGTTGGAATGGGGATTCTTTTGAATCCTCGAGTGCACTGCGATAACCTTGTTCGACGACCTGTCCGTCTTGAAGAATGCATAGAAAGTCTTGAAACTGAATCTGCGTAAGGTCATGTGTAATGATCAAAGTGGTTCGCCCTTGTCTCCATTTGCGGATAGCATCCACAATTGAGCTACGCGTAGCGTGATCAAGTGCGCTCGTAGATTCATCCAGTATCAAGATTGGAGAATCTCGAATCTTCGCACGAGCGAGCGCCATACGCTGTCTCTGGCCACCACTCATGGAGCTTCCCTTCGATGCAACCACAGTCTCAACACCGTGCGGCATATCTTCAATCATTTGTCGCAAAAATGCAAAGTCAATAGCATCATGAACCTTCTGCTGGGATATTTCGGATTCGTATGGGTGGCCTAACGCGATATTCCTATGAACGGTATCATTGAACAGAGCACTCTGCTGCTCCACCAGTGTCACATTGCGACGAAGCCATTTGACGTCAATGTCAAAGACAGATGTCCCATCCAAAGTAATATCACCAGATTCCGGTTTGTAGAAGCGCATCAAAAGTTGGCCGAGCGTGCTCTTCCCGGAGCCACTCTTTCCGATGACAAAGGTCATCCGTGCTGCGGGAAACTCCATTGTAGCATCTCTAAGCACTCTTTGGTCTGGTCGTAAAGGATAGAAAAATGAAACCTGCAGGCAGTCAGTTGTTAAGTATATGGGTGGCGTAGAGTAAGGTATGCAGCCAGACTTACATTACTAAAACGAATGGTACCATTGACAGCATCGATATTCTGCATTTCCATCGCATCTCTTCTCAATCTCGAGTCCTTGACCCGTATGGCAACCTTTTGTAATCTTGCGCTCGCTGCTTTACCCTTTTCGATCACGATTAACTGGGGAAGGATAGATTGTAAGGCTCCAATCGCCTGCAACGCAGCCCAGAATGTTGTAAGTACTTGCCCTGGATTCTTTTCGTTATCGTCGATAAGTGTGCTACCATACCAGAAGCCTTGTACGAACATTGCCCTTGTACACAGTGTGACAAAGCCTTGTTGGAAGGCGTTCCAATGCGCTTGGCGAAGGTATTCTTTCGCCGAGGTCCTAGCTGCAGCGTCGAACTTGTCTGTCTCTTCCTTCTGCCCATTGAAGTATTTGATTATTTCAATCGAGGAGAATGCGGTTGTCACATGTTTGGATGCTTGTGTCAACGCATCCTGCTGGGCGGTAATTGCTGCGTGAACGCGTCGCGAAATTTGGCGGACGCCAATAAAGATTATCGGCACTCCGGCAATGGTTGCCAATGTCAGATTCCAAGCATAGTAGAAAGCGAGTCCTATGCAGGTGAAAAAAACAAAAGAATATTGGGCCAAGTCGGCAATGGGTGTCGAAAGTGCTGATTGGAGCTCACGTATGTGCCTGACAGACGTTTGTCAGTTCGAGTACCTGGTAGGATGTTCAATCTTACATTTGCATGCGTGGTATCGACGCTGCAATCTCGTTCTTCTGCAGCTCGTACCACTCCATATCTTTCTCCAGTAGTCCCTCAAACACTTGATCCCGAGCAGATTTGGCTTGCATCTCTGCAAAGGCTAACCAGAACGTGAAAAATGCGGCGCTCGTCAGCCAGTTTGCGAGTCCGACGATGGCAAGATACATGCAATACTTCGTAACCTCTGCTCTGAGTTCTGTGCCAGATATGCTATTGGCCCCGTACGAAGTGAAAGAATTGAAGGCTTTTCCGAGTAGATATGCTTTCGCTGGGACATTGACAGCGCTTATGGCCGAGAAGAGAACCGCAAGGAAGAGGATGATAACATGTTTCTTGGTCGTGAAGGCGAAGAGGGCACTCCACGGAGGGACGGGTGTTTCTTCTTCATCTTCCGGGTCAGTGTTCTTGTTTTGATCTGGATCAGTCGCATCATAAGACGTAGGCGTTGACATAATCGAGAGCTCAAGAAAGCAAAAAGGAACAAGGTCACAGGATACAAGGCTTGAACCTGCAGGAAGGAAATTGACGTCAACAAAATTGAACAAGCATGACTTGCTTTACACGGAATGAGGGGGATGTTCTAATGCGAATTATGAAAACGCTCAAAGGGAGATATGGTAGGATGAGCCGCATGAAGCGTTGCTATTTTTCTCTGCAGCAACCTATCCTCGCTTAACTGGAAGCGCATCCTCACTCCCCCCCACATCACTCAAGATCTAACATCACCGTCGACACTATCCTTTTCACACATCAAAGTATTGAAATGGTCTTCGAGTGACAATGTAGGCACAGCGAGCCACACTTTGCTCCGTCCGTTGTCTTTGCTGAAAGCCGATGACGTGACTAATGACAGGTAGAAGCGCGCCATCAGTCGTTTGCTTCAGGTAGTGTCACCATACTTCTCGATCGATTTGTACCCTACCGTGTGAGATTATAAAAAGATGTGATATGGTCTATTCCCGGCCGAAAAGTTCCAATCTGGGTCTCTATGCGGCTTTTGCCTGCTCAGGGTGGTTCTTTTCGTATATCCAGTCGTTCAACCCTTCGCGATTCCTATGCCTCTATTAGCCTGATCAATCCCAATGTCCGTAGAATACCCGTTCAGCTGACCTGGCAATCTCAATGGCATAAAATTGCATGCGAACGACTACCAGGGCCAGTCAGCTATGCTGAGCTCCAACCTCGGTCTCAATGTCCAATACCAAGTATCGTCTCCTTCTCGCCGTACTCGAAAGCGGAATTCGATCTCAAGATAGTCCCAAAGTTGTAATCCTTGACCGTCTCCTTGTATGTCTCGATGAAATTGCGCCATTGCTCCTTGCCCTCCTTGCTCTTCATACTATCCTCGTCGATGGTCGACTTGAGGTCGAGCTCTGGAAATTCTCGCTTGAAGTGGTTGTAGATATCGTCGTCTAATTTGGTCAGGCGCAATTCGCTCCCTCGACATTTGTTGAGTAGGCCCCAGTAGGCTTCGACATGTTCAACGACTGCACACTGAGTTAGTATAATTACACAGTGAGCAAGCACTAGGCAACATGGAGACGCACCTTTCACTGCGAATTGATGTTCAATCTATGTGCATAGTTAGCATAGCCCCAAGGTAGAGATATCCAGACTGTCGTGTCGTACGTCTGGATTATTTTCGGCCTGATCAGGATCAAGACTTGCGCCCGAGGGGCCGAGAGACATGATTGCGCAATTTCAGCGGTATCGCTTGTGCACAATTAAACCAAGGTAACAAAGCCTAGCGTCAAAGGATATGGATGTGGAAAACGTGAAGCTTAAGATGCTCCACTGCTTGAAAAGGTTTGCCCCACGGCGGTTGATCCATGTTCCTTGATCCGGAAGCAGCTGGACTTAGAATATGGTGGGATGCAACTTTCACAGTACCGTAACGCGCAATTCGCTTTTTCTCTTTATGAATAATGTGCAGAAGCAACGGCAAGATTCTGGACGGCAATTTCGACCTAGGAAAATCTGTCGTCGGTCAGGCAAGGTACTCTATTAATCGTAGTACAACACGCAACTGCCCGCTGCAATTCTATACGGGTAAAAAGCTCGCCACGTATCCAGCATCTACCAAAGATCATCCACACAACTCTACAAAATAGACCCAAGGAATGAAGCAGAAGCCCGAATTGTCTGTATTCCGATGATGCGAAGCAATCGCCAGCGACCGCTGCATAGTCCGCCATGAGGAAGGTTAAACAAATCGAAGTAAGACTACCTCTAAGTCCAAGTCCGAGTCCCAGTCTTCATCGCCTTCGACTACTTTCGGCGCCGTCCACGTATTTGTCCCACTCCGCTTGGCTTGAAACAAATTTCAGGAAAGTACGCCTTGGCTCATCACTGTTTTTGATGAATTTATCGAGTTCGTTGATTAATTTCATTCTCTCAATCTTCTGTCGTGTGCTTCCATGATATGAATTGCCTGCCCTGTTCCGAAATGTGGCAAGCTCTTCGTCTCTCCTCTTGACGAACCTCTCCTTTCTTTGCGTTCTTGCCCACCCTCGTCTACTCCCATATTCCCCTTTCATATCCGACATGAGCTGAGCCTCCTCTTGGTTCGATCTAGTCAGCCTATCAAGCACTTTGCAAGCCCTGCAGCTAACTCCCATCTTTTTCGAGCTTCGACAAGGGACAAAGTTAGCGTTGTCTCAATACGTTTCAACCAGATTTTGAGCCAACAACAGACCAAGTCCAGAACCGCTGAAAAGAGGTACGGTTCCTTACCTGCACAGCCGCAGGGATACCTGGGGGTATTCAGCCAGTGGCCCACCTTCCGCCATCATATACTTCTCGTGCACTCTCCAGGCCTTAAGCAGATTCTCAAAACAACGATTGCAATCATATGGTAGCTGCCGCACGCAACTGAAGTAGTGGCCCATGATGCGTTCACACTAGCTGTGCATGAATGTGTGGAATTTAACTGGCCAAACAATCCACTGAGTTGAGTTTATAAGTATGATACTTGAGGTATGCACGATTGTAGAGGGGAAATCCAAATTGATGGCACGCTGAGACTAAATACTTCTACACACTGATGATTGCTGGTCAAGATAAATGACTTCCACTGCGTTGACAGGTCTTTTACGTCATGTTACACTCACATCAATGACTCTTCCGTTTGGGGCCGTGGTCACCAAAGACTACCACTCACGAAAGTGGCTAAAGACTCAGAGTGCCCAGCCGACAGGTAACAAGAGAAGATATATAGGGGATCGGGCTTGCTGTACCATGACTGAACCGTCGCCGACGGGGAGAGCGCTTGTTACAGAAAACTCAATTGACTTCTTGGGACATCATTCAACGGTTTTAAGACAGTGCGGACAAGTTACATAGGGCAGTCGTATTTGCTACATAGACATTAAGTGAAGTTATGCAAGGCTCATTATCTACTGATACCTATACCTGACACTGCAAAAAGATCAACCCTGTTGAGATACCGCACTCAGCTAGCTGAGTGCTATGCGCTTTAAAAGACAATTAGTCAGAGTGCAGAACGAGGTTCCTTTCCATCTCTCCCCCGTACCATTGACTCGATGGGTAGCTGGGCTTTGTTTGTGTTTCCGATTGACGCCTGTAAATTCTGCCTGCAAACCCTGGAACAGTGCTTCAGAACGCTCATAGTGGACAGCTCTGTCTGCTTGAGCTGCTCTCGAAGCATCTGCCGTTGTCGTTTGTCTTTTGTCTCCCCTAGCTCGTACAAGATCCTGTCTTCTTCATTTAGAGCGATCCAGACATCACGTTGCAGCTCGATCAGACGGGAGGAGATCGAACGGCAGGCATCATATCTAGGCTTTCCTTTGTCGAGGAGATCCAAATACATAGATTTTACGTCGCACAACTTCTCGAATTGCGACCTAAAGCCACACATTAAACATATCTTACCCTTAGATGGCTCCTGTCTTCAACAGAAATTAGCTTACTTGCTTGAGACGTGAATGACTGCATGCAGTCTTGTTGGAACCTCAACAATACTGAATGGGGATGCAGAAAACTCAATTTCCACAAGCGGCATGACCGCGTCAGCACTCATCGGCACGGGAGAGAAGTCCGTGATCTGAGCTTTTCACCGCCTAGGCAGCCATGAGTCACGCTGTTTTTTGCCGGTCTCGCTGTGATTGCGCTAGTGGCTAGCGCCAGAGCTCAAGTACTTAAGGGCCTTCTCCCCCTCCACCTCCACTTCTCTTCTTTAGCTCTCTTTGCCTTTTGGCTTAGATCAAGTGTAGTATCTGTTCTTTTCAGTTTAATCTCTGAAACGTGTCTACGGACACATTCTCTGATTATACCTATTTTTGCGCTCGGGGTGGTTGGCGCTGAGCTTGCTCATCTTTCCACCCACAGTGTCGCCCGTATTACACTGCATCGGGCTGACGCGAATAAACTCTTTTTCATCATCCACTGCGTCTTGAGCGCAGGTTTGGGGAAAAAGCCCTCAGCACATTTGATAGGAAGCAGAGCTGTATTGTTACGTGGACTAAGGCTTGGTGGCAATGGAACGAATGCACCTAGCAGCTACAAAGTTTTGGTAGTAATCTGACTGCTATGGGTCACTTAAGATTTTGATTTGTGGGTGAGGGGTCGGATCAAGTTTTGACCGGTCGGATCAGCTAAGCGAGGGGTCGGGTGAGCTATATCCTCAAAAGTTTAATATTATATTATTCTTTAGCTTCGGCCATCACTCACCAATCATTTCACTCCACTTCGATCATCACTCACCAATCATTTCACTCCACTTCGACCACTCGGCAAGGGCAATGGCAGAATTGTCACAAGAACAGTCTCAAAATCGCTCTATGAGCCCACCCTCAAGCCCCCGGAATATCCTGACTCTCCTGCAACGAACAATGCCTCTTCCATACGGGCTGGTAGAATTTACAAATCCGATCGAACTCTCCATCAAACAGAGGCGGGTTCTCCCTATACTGGCATCAAAAAGTGACGAATTCAACAATGAGATGAGCCGGAGGCGACGCGAACATTCCTCCTCCCAAGATTCCATTATCGAACAACACAAACTGAAAAGGGCTATGGGATTAACACCAAAAGAATTTGAGGCTTGGACGAGAGAACGTGTGAATTCCGAACTCCAAGCTCAAGATGAAACGATCAAGTTTCAGTATGACTATTGCAAGCAAAGTATTGCTGAACTTGTCAACGCAAGGGAAGGAAAAAAAATTAGCAACGCAGACTACCAACGTCACATCCAGGCAGTCGAATCAGAGATTGGAAGGATTACGCCCAAAATGAAAGCAATTAGGCATCACCCCCACGGAATTGTTGGCTCAGCATTGGATGCAATAGACGAGCTTGAGCAGAGTCAGCGCGAGCACTACATTGAATTGTTGGTAGAGCAGTTTGCAGAAGTGCCAGCAAACACACCAGCATTTCTCAGACGAGAAGGATCCAGCAAAAGGAAGGGTAGTCAGCAAGCAAACTTCACGAGAGATTGTCGAGAATACTACGGTATCCATGCCCCCGACACAGACGAGTACAACGAGCTTGAGACGAAATATTTCTGGTGCCCCATATCACGAGCATACATTGAAGCTGAATTCATAAAGACCGCTTATATCGTTCCATATGCAATGGGCGAAAAAAGCGCTCAATATCTTTTCGGAGAAGATACCATCGATGGCCACATTTTCAACGTCCGAAACGGCTTGCCTATGCACAGTAAATTGGAAGCAGCGTTTGATAAAGGCCGTATCGCGATTGTCCCATTCGACGAAAAAGATCCGGGAAACGGTCGACTAAAAATTGCTGTCTTTGATAGGGCAATATTAAAGACTAGTAAAGATCAAAGCGGAGGGCCTAAATGGAGTCAATTAGATGGCTGGGAGCTGAAATTTCAGAACGAAAAAAGACCAAGGCGCCGATATCTATACTATCATTTCATGATGTGTATATTTCGTCGCAGAAGATATCAAGTGCCTGGCAGTCAAAGCGATCTGGGAAAACTGGCTGGTCAAAGAATGTGGGCAACACCAGGACCATGGATGAGGAAAGGAACGTTGAGAGCTTTGGCCAAAGCGGTAGGACACGAATCGAGTCTTGAGAGTTTGTTAGGTGAAGCTGCTGAAGATTTGCCTGAGTTTGGAGACGAAGGAAAGATTGAAAGCGTGGTTGAAGATGTTTTCAACGATGTCTATGTAGGAAAACTGCAAACAAATCAATGGCCATGTGCATCCTGCCATGAGCACCTAGCGAGTCATCACAGCAGGGAGTTAGCAGGTACAACATGCGACTAGATTTAGCGTCCTCACCCAGATTCTGCTCCAAAAGGTAAGGTAGCAATGGTGGAGAGAGCAGCAGTAATTGTATTGGTGTGATGGAATCAGAATTTACCTATAGGATACGAACTTTACGAAGTAGCCTAACGAGGAGGGAAGTAGAATCAGTACCGAGAACCCTAGAAGTCCTTCAACTGTCAATAAATTGTACCTGGTAAGGTAGTATAATCATGTGGTCATGGTAAGGCTGATAGTATCTAGATACTGGGACATGCCAGTAACATCAATGTACAGCCTCACATGACGAAGCATTTCTGGGCTATATGCAACTGTTCAAGCTACAGCTCCACTTTGATGCGTACTGCTGGCCCTTACTAACAACGTCGTATAGGAACTCGTCGTGTTGTCCTTGAGGCTTCTAAGCAGGCTCACAGATCAAGAACTATTAGACGAAGCGAGATATGCACGCCAGTATTCCAGACTAACAACAGCAATGTGGATACAAATGGCTCACAGCCAAATTAAACCCGTACCGTCTGAAGTGATCACGCAGTCCGCGCCGGCACGAAATCTCCCGGCCAATACGGCTCATTGATGACATACCCGCTCGATATGTTCTCCATAGTTAAACTTATCATATATAGATACCTTACCTCTGGAAAGGCAGTGACGTCCGAATCCAGGAGCTCCCATTGACGCCTTCCGAGTACGACAACCCACACCTTTACGTTGTTTTCACATGGGAGAAGACATGATCGAACGGCGGTTACGACGAAAATACACACAAGACTCGGTGCAATCACTGGGAAACTGCAAAAGATTAGAGAGAGGGTCAGATGATGGATAAGGCATCCAAGACCGTTCAAGAGAATATAGTGACGACGGAGACGAAAGACGCAAGCGGGATTGGTTACAGAACACGGTTGGTACACTTTCTAACGGTTCAAGCAATGTTACGGATGTCGATGTGAAGAGTACCTACCGGTGAGCGCAAAATGATTCAAGTGGCACTTCACATACAACGGGAATCTAAGACAGCTCAGTCCACAAAACAGCCTTACTAGGCGTGATGACTGATAGTATATAAGAAGCTGAACTCTACCAAGCCTCTGGTTTCAGGTACGAGCGATCCTCCAAACCCTCTCCCTTGTCCACCTACGAGGACTTGACACCATATTTCTGGACCAATCCCTGCACAAAGGAATAGGCAGTACCTGTAGCCGGTTCCGCGGAGTAGATATAGGTGCCCCACCATGGACCAGCAGCCCACCACAAGGCACCCTTCCAGACATCCGAGTTCTGCTGCATGTAGGCCAACCCGCCGTCGACCGCCTGCTCACAGACACTGTTGATGCCCGCGCCGAACTCGCCAATGAGGCCGACCTTGTTGTTGGCGCGCAGCCAGCCCGTCGCGGCCTCGAGCGTGTCCGCCAGCGTGCTCGCGTTGTTGCACGTGGCCGAGGTGCCGCTGAAGTCGGAGTCAAGGTACTGGTGCATCTGGTAGATGAGCTTGTCGGCCGAGTCCGTGAGGTTGCCCATGGTGGCGCCGTTGTTGCTGGCCGAGTTGTCAGCCGTCCAGGACCAGGCGCCCGTGTAGGCGTTGCCCTCGGGCGTGATGTACTGCGTGGTGGCGCCGGCGGCGCGGATGCCGTTGATGGCGGCCTGGTTCAGGGAGACAACGAGGGATTGGTCCATGTCGTGGTATTCGTTGTTGGTGTCGAAGATGACTTTGGAGTTGGTGGCGTACTCCTTGGCGAGTTGCTGCCACCAGGACTGGAAGCCGGCCGTGTCGGTGATGATGGCGCCGTTGAAGCGGCCGTAGTTGTGTGGGGTGATCATGGCGTAGGCGCCCTTGGAAGTGATGTAGTTGACTTGTGTTGTGAGGTTGCCGCCATAAGCAGCATCAATGGCGCCAGTGAGGCCGGAAGGAGTGAGACGCTCCATCAAGAAGTTGACACGGAAGATATTGGCGCCATTGCTAATCCAAGTGTCATAGGTTGAGGTATTGTACCAAGTGTAGTCGGTCCCGTAGACACCGGGAATGGCTGTACCGAACTCGGCACCAGACTCATTGACTCCAAAGAATTCAAGGGCGCCGGATGATGAGGCATTGGACGTTTGTCCGGTAGCAGAGGGGGCGGTAGCAGAGGAGATGGTCGCAGATGAAGCAGCAACGGACGAGGCGGCAACAGACGAAGCGGCAGCAGACGAAGCTGCAATAGATGAAGCGGTAGCAGAGGGAGCACTGGCGGCAGAGCTGGAATTGCCAGGTTTCTTGCTGCAAGAGGAGGAACGCTTTTGCGGAATGGAAGCTGCTGAAGCAGCAGTGGCGACAGCCACGGCGAAGGTGAAGAAACGCATTGTGGTTCAAGGAATGTAAAAGACAAATGTCTCAAGACGTAATTCAAAGATATCTATAAGAAGAAGAGAATGTATGGGCACTCAAGCCAATGGTGGAGCAATGAAGAGTCGCTTGAAGAAAGAAAAGAGACCTGGACACGAAAAGGGCTTCATTTTGTACTTACTGACGGCATTCTAGGTCAACAAAGAGCTCAATCCAGGCGAAATGAAGGGTTAGCGATATAGTGTGATGGAGGTACACAGCTACACTAGAGGCAAAAATCGAGCGCTTTTCCATCAATCATGGTGGACCAACTTAATATATTTTCGGCCGGTGGGTCCGGGAGGAAACAGTCTGAAACAGCAATTCGGCTGGCGGCGATCCGTGCTGGAGGGTCGGCGATCGGGATCGTTCCTCTTTCTTGGCTTACGACGAGCAGGTATGGAATGGGAGAATGTATGATCTGCTGCCAGTGCAAAGCTTAGAGAATATGAGTGACCCCGAGCTGAGATTCAGGATTGATTTATGGAGTCCAGGAAAGGGTCAGTAGGATCTTGGAGCTGGCAGTGAAGGATGGACCTGGAGTTAGATGACGGCCGAAGCGGTAGATCGTCAGCGCTAAACTCTGCGTTCTGAGCGTCGCAAGCAGAGCCCTGGTAAAATTTGGTTCATATCAAAAGCCGACGAAGAACTTAGCACGAAGCATATCGATGGTGCCTGCAGCAGGTGGGCGTTCTCACCATGGCAGTTCCGGACGTACATTTGTGGGGTGCGTTAGTGCGATTTGTAGGTACTCAAGAAAAAGGCCAAGTACTGCGTCAGGAAGCTACGCAACACGGCTGACCATCAAACAAATGCCCAAAGAAGCATTGCTCCCTTTTCTAATCAATTATGTATCAAATTATACAATATCAGCGCATCTAAACCGATCCGAACATCTATCCTACGAACGATCAGGGGCCTAGCACAGTCCTGACAATGCAGGCGTCTCCATCATCAGGGCAAATATTCGTCCTGTTCAGCTGTTTGTCCTCTGGGCCAGTCGGGCCGCTGGTATACTTGTACGTTAGACCAAGGAGACTCTTTTGGCGCGGATCGCTGTTTGGATACTGCTCATCCCCCCATTGACCAATGAAGTAAAGCCAGTTCACTGGGGTGCTATCATCGTATGCTGCAAATGTTTGCGTGTTGACATCGTAAGTATAGTAGTATGCACTCAGAACAGGATCCCAAATCAGACCGAAATCGGTGTAATCTTCGACGGGCCCTTCAGGCAGGTTCACATCTGGGATGGTGTGATCGTGCGTTCCACCAATGGCGTAGTTGGCATGCGTGCCATTAGCGACCAGGTTGATTGGGCGGCCGTTGGTTTTGTTAAGCGCTTCATACGTGAAAGCTTCACCATTATCGTGTTGACTGTACCAGACGGCCTGGGGTACTCCGTTTTGGAAGCGAACCATATTATGCTCCCTGTTGACTGCGTCAGCAGTTGCTGGTCTTGGACGCGATTTCATGAGATCTCACCAGTCGCCAACATGATCGCCTAGAATAAAACCAAAATAGTCTCCTCCGTAATTAAAGGCATAAAAGTAGAAGTAAAAAGCATCCACAAGGCCACTACCATGATCATTGACAACAATGGCACAAGATTTGACACCCTCGGTAACGTTGTTGGTAGGCGCAACACCATTCAGCCAAGCCGGATTGGTTTCAATGTTCTCCTTAGATGTAAGGTATACATTGGACCCGTTCGATGGGGGTAGATTGTTAAGCTGGTTCAAGTTGTCGAGCGTCAGGGAGGAGGGTACATTAGGAACAGCAGTAAAGTTGACCTCCGGCGTCGTATTATCCAGTTGAGCTTGAATATCGGATGGATAGTACACCTCTCCCGTGTAAAGATAATTGATGGGTGCGTACTGGGTCACGTACGACGGGACGCCAGATGGGGCTTGGCTGGCGACTTTCCTGGCCGTGCCCAAGAACGCGACAGCAGAAATCGCAGAAAGTGATCGCATGTTGGCCTGAAAGTTTGAACCAGAACTGCAGACGAGAGAAGTTGCCCTGGCAAGCCTACCTTGGTGTGCGATGACGATCCCAAGTCTGGGGCCGTATCGTCTTATATAACTACAGTATCTAACGTGAATGTGACCGTGGATGGACAGGGCGAGCACTCCTTCCCTTCTGTGGGCAGAAGTCTACACACTATTGGCCATGGAAACCCAAGAGACCGTTGTGTGAACCGCGCGTGCTGCTGGCATGCGTGCCTGCAGGCTCCAAGCATTAGGGGGAGCCTGGCGAGATGTAGTGGAGGGGGGAGACCACGGTCTACCAGAAGTAGTCATGATTTGCTACTTGCTCGACCGAGGCAGAGGTAATCGGGTCAACGTAGATAAGTACCTGCCGCAATCGCGTAAGGCTAAGCAGGCGGCCCGAAATCAGGATTCGAATGCGACTAGATGACCTGCAGGAACCTGCAGGAATACTTCCAGTGATGAGAGGCCTTAGCAAGAATCGATATTGCGTCCGACCATGCATCGGAACCTCAGACTTGGAGGAGTGGCGAACGTGCGCGCAGCGCCTTGCTCGACTGGTGGCGTTCGAAATGCAGTGTTTCGGCCTGATCCTGTTTTGGGACGCATGACCGACACCACTCGCCATCAAGCACTCGTCCAACCAAGTCTTCTGCCCTTGGCGTCTGCTACTAGCTGCTGATGAGATAGCATGTCGCTTTCATTTGACGAGCATGTCTTTCGTCGTCAGGAGTATCAGAGTGAGAATCTGACTGAAATATCGTCTGCTGTGGTCTTAAGTTGGACAGATCCCATACATTGACAAGCACATTCCTGCAGTAGGCCTTGCCGCGAATGATGCTGAGTGTTTTTGTTATAGATGCGGAAGACGGGCAATGAACACAGCTTATCATGGTGGGTAGGAGTCAGGGGAAGGCAGGTAAGGGTAAGAGTAAGGCTTCAGGGGGAAAAAAAAAGAGGCCGATTTCGTCACTGCTTATTAGGACCCGATTTAGGTTTTATTCCCCTCAGTTACTTAAAAAAGCTAATAACTACAGATTAAAAGCAACATATGAGAAGGTACAGAAACACTAAGAAAAGAAGCAAATATCAGGTGTTGAGATGCAATGTATTGAGGCAAATTCTCCGTCTTAAGGCGGGTTACAATACCTTATTCACTGGCAT
This sequence comes from Bathelium albidoporum, assembly GCA_021031095.1. NCBI lineage: Eukaryota > Fungi > Ascomycota > Dothideomycetes > Trypetheliales > Trypetheliaceae > Bathelium > Bathelium albidoporum. The sequence goes on along the minus strand of JAGFVP010000209.1, from coordinate 20,396 downwards.
GGCAGAATCCTTACCGCCTCCATTGCTCGTAGTTGCCAGTGACGTTGATGATTGACTGGTCGGTCAACAGCTGTTGTAATGATACTTTGATGATATGGCAGAGCGAATCTTTGAATACTCCCTACGGGCAACCCAATTATTTGCTCAACGGTCACAAGCCCCCTCCTGGCCCGTGTAGACAACGTTCTTCCGCGAAGTGTGATTGGAGATTGATGGAAGGGATCTCAATGGGGAAACCAGCGACAACATCTGTACGATGCCTGCTTTCCAACATTACTTCGCTAGGTACTTACTGGATACAGTGTTGGCGCCTTCCTGAGGAGATCCTCGCAATAATTTTCGAGTACCTGGAACCGCAAGACTTGCCTAGAACCAGCCTTGTATGCAAGCGTTTCTACAGCCATTCTCTGCCTTTGCTATGGAGATCCGTGGAGCTCGTAGACTGTCGAACCAGCTTCGAATATTGGAGTCTAGATACAGACGGAAGTCATCGAGACGAAGGTACTTATATAAACGATCATAATGATGGTCAAATACGGCGAAAGCTGGAACTTTTTGCAAGGTGGGTGATGTCGCTGGGCTCTCAGTTCCTGGTCTCATGATCGTACAGATATCCTCACATCGCAGAGAAAGTCATTACACTTTCGCATCGCTGCCATCTTCCTCCTCCGGACAATTTCTCAGAACTCCCTGAGATGCCTTTCAAGAGTCCATACATATCCGAGGACCTGCACCTTGCCTGTCTTCTCAAGCTTGCGATTGGAAATCTTAGAAACGTACAAACATTAAGAATTCTCCATGGACATTGGCACGTTACGATTGGGTTGATAATTGGATTCTTCGATCGGCGCAGAATATGTACTGCTCCTATCCGTAGGCTTTGGCTTGAGAATTGCTCTATAGAGGGCATTTTCCGTTATGAACGGGACGGGTGTGATTTTGGTCAGCTGGAAAGCGTTCGCTTTAGACGCATGAGGCTTGCCCCAGATCCAATACACACCTCTATAGAAAGAGCTTTTGCCCCCGAAGGAAACAAGCGGAGTATGTACGACGGGAAGGGTGGTCTGTATTTTACATCACTGCACCACACATATGACATTACAGCGTTCAATACATCTTTGGCAGGTCTCGATGATGCCGAAAGTGGCAAAATTAATACGGATCCCGTCAATCGTCAACAAGTATTTGCTATGGCTGAACAGTTCGAAAGGGAACCTCCCCCCCAAATCCCGGATGATGATGACTTGCTAAACGAGGGAATGTTTAACGAATACCTTGAAGTGCATAGAGATGTGCTGAAACTTGGGCCTTGGGCCAAGAGTTTATTCGAAAAAAGGGAGCTGCTAATTCGCCTTCGTGCAGCAAAGAATGATCCAGCCGATTTTGCAGCAGTGCTCCTTATAGGATCGATGGCTGCGTTGACCAGCTTGAACCTCGATTGGGTCTTCCTAACATGTAGTCGGAAAAGGACTGAAAGCAAACATCACACCCAATATGCCATGCCTCTTCTAGAAACCATATGTAAACTCAGATTTCCCAATCTACGTGCTTTTCAGCTTCGCAATGCAGTCACCAATGGCACGATGCTCCAGGATGTGGTGCCCTTGTTTGGAACATCGGGACTCTCATTCCTTGACTTTATGGAAGCTCACCAGAGCCTTCAGTGCCTTGGTTGGCCAATAGCCCATTTTTTCACGGCTCACCGAGAGACCAGAGACGTCAGAGATCGAATCGATCAAGTCATTGAAAACCTGTCTACCTCAATCACAGACCTACGTATCGATGCAAAATACAAAGATCTGGGTGAGCCTCAATCCCAGATTGATGAGCGTCTGGCCTCCTTCGCTGAACGCGAGCGACGACGTCTATTCATCACCAACTTTGCAAGCCGCATGCAAAAAGTCAAGCACATCAAAATCGAAGGCTGTATCCCGAGAGATGAGCGTCGCGAAATCATTCGCGCCCTTCGTAAATGCCACCTGAAGCGCATCATTTCCATTGGCCTCTTCGCCACCCTCGGCAATACCTGGGGTAGACACGGTATCGACATCCGCAAACTCAATGGTGGCTACTCCGGCAGAAACGAATTCCTCGAAGCCGAAGACACTGAGGCCGTCACCTTCCTCGCCGCCAGCCCGCTTCAATGCCCCCAGGAACCGTACATCCCAAGCTTCGGATGGGGCCCCGAGCCGCCCTTACTGCACACCATCGCCTCTCACCACGCAGACACCATCACGGAGCTCAAATTCTGCGGCTACATGGGAGCACCGATCGTGGGCTGCCCGACGCCCATCACGGCCTCATTTCTCTACCCGCTCCGCCACTTCCACGAGCTGCGCCAGCTCATGCTCTCCATGTGGCTGCGCACATTCTTCGAGCACGATTGGCGGGACCCGGAAATCATCGGTTACTGGGTCGACAGTCGCGATCCGTCATCAACCGCGCTGGCGCCAGTCTCCGTGGACGGTGAGGAAAGGCCCGAGCCGGGAGCTTGGGCCCGCCATCTTCAGGAGTGCTACGCGCCAGAGGCGCTGGCGCGACAGGTTAGGAACGTGGTAGCGGAACATCTCAGCCCGCGGGCGAAAGAGAGGAAGGGCGGGGTACGGGTGAGAGCGGGTTTTAGTCTGGGCGCGGAGGTTACTAACAACTTTGATATTGATGTGTGGATTGGCAAGGACGATGAGATTTTGGAGATCAAGGGTCCGAGGGAGGAGTTGGAGCCGGAACGGAGGAGGGAGAAGTTGGAGAGTAGGAGGTGGTTCTGAAGGATTGATTTGCTCGAATAAAGATCAAGCCAGTGCATATATAAATGCGTTTAGCTTTGTGATACCGCTTTTGATGAACTCTACGCAATGGCGACGAGTCGTTTGCCGGTCAATCGAATAGCGCTCAAAGGTGATTTGACAGTGAAGCATGACCTGGACCAGACGGTGTTGCGTGAGAATGCCAATCAAGAAATGTGATGATAGAAGTGCTCATGTGCTATGGAGTCAACAATCTGCAGCGCAGAAGCGTAAGGGAGGGAAAGAGAGAGACCGAAAGACCGAGACAGAGCGAGAAAAATAGACAAAATGGTCATCTGTCCAAACCTGTCTGCTCGATGAGTCATTTAGATCAGACTCGTATATCAGGAAACGCGAAACAGGACCGAAGGAGCCCACGATAGTCGTGTTTTATGTTCTCTTAAATTTGACGAGCGCTACTGATATTCCAGACAAGCTTCTGAAGAGTGGCCAAATTTCCTTTACAACGCAACGGGCCCAACATAGGGCAAAAACTCTGAGCTCTTGACTAGTCACCAATGATTTGATAAGGCTGTTGAGCAGTATAGCAAAGGTTAATTTCTGGGGCTTTGATCATCAGTCGAGCGTGGTTTAGAATATAGAAAAAATGGGGTGAATTTAGCCGAGGTCATCCAGTCCGCCGACAGCTTTAAGCGACCCACCTATTTCAGTAGGCCGTGCTTGCCTGGGTTTATTTTACAACTCGATGCCAAGTAACTATGTCTGAAGAATCAAAGAATGCGAACGAGCAGAAAGGCACAGGAAAGAACAAGTCTGCGGTAGCCCAGACTGACGCCCTCGTCGATGAGAATGCAGATACGGACGAAGAACAAGCAGAGATCCAAGAAGGAGCTGCAGAAGCAGGCCAAAAGCCGAAAAAGTCCAAAAAGAAGAAGCTGAAAGAAGCTCTGACTGGTCATAAAGATGTGGAAAGCTCCAAAACTGCTGACTCGAAGTCCCAATTAAGCCGAGACCAGCTCAACCAGCTTGCAGCGATCAACCCTACTTTGAGGGACGAGCTTGAACGCCAAAATCCGGCCGACCTCCAAGAGTTCTTAAAGAGACTCTCTCTCGGGGACATGATGACTGGAGTGGTAAGAGTCTCATATCTACTCTTGTCGCGACTTTCTATCATTCGATGACTTGAGACTAACTCTTGCAACAAAGGGAAGTGCGAGCACTCCGCATCAGAAGGATATAGCACAATACAAGTTCTGGAAAACACAGCCCGTTCCTAAATTCGAGGAAGAATCTTCGGAAGAAGGCCCGATCCAGATTGTCGATCCTGAGAAAGTTCCAAAGGAGCCAGCTCCGCTACCAGCAGGGTTTGAGTGGGTCACCATGGATTTAACTGATCCTCAGCAGGTGCACAATCTCTCTTTAGAAAGCGCGAGCTTAACAGTGGCTAAAAGTTGTGTAGCATAACGAAGTCTACGATCTCCTCTGCAATCACTATGTTGAGGATCATGAGTCAATGTTTCGGTTCAAATATTCCTCGTCGTTCCTGAAATGGTAAAGAATGCACTAAGCTTTCTAAAACGCTCTGACTGTCAATACAGGGCGCTCATGGCCCCAGGATGGCGGAAAGAGTGGCACGTAGGCGTTCGGGCATCGCAGTCACAAAAACTCGTAGCGTTCATCTCTGGAATTCCGGTAAGGATGCGCGTGAAACAGAAGGAAGTCAATTGCACGGAGATCAACTTTATGTGTAATCACAAAAAGGTCCGGCAGAAACGTCTGGCCCCGGTGCTGATCAAGGAAATCACCCGGCGTACTCACCTCTGTGGAATTTACCAAGCCGTTTACACCGCAGGTACATTTCTTCCAACGCCAGTAGCAACGTGCCGATACTTTCACCGCAGTCTTGACTGGCAAAAACTGTACGAGGTCGGCTTCTCTCCTTTGCCGCCAGGAAGTACTCCTTTACGCCAGGCTGCGAGATACAGACTTCCAAACGATACGGAGACGAAGGGATTGCGGCCCATGGAGAACAAAGACGTTGATGAGGTGCTTGATCTGCTCAGACGATATCTTGATCGAACAGAAATGGCGCCAAAGTTTACCAAAGAGGAGGTGCAGCACTGGCTGATTGACCATGCGGATCCTAAAGCGCCAGAGCGAGTTGTTTGGGCGTATGTCTTGGAAGATCCGGAGACTCACAAGGTCACCGACTTCTTCTCATTTTACATTCTCGAATCAACAATCATAAAGGCCAAAAAATATGACACTATCAAAGCGGCATACCTCTTCTACTACGCTACCGAAGCGGCGTTCCAAGAGGACACGGCTGCTTACAAGGTCCGATTGAACGCATTGATGAAAGATGCTCTGATTCTTGCAAAGCAGGTGATTAGGTCTATCAGCATGGAATTTGAAACGAGCGCTAAATTATTTTCTAGGCAAAGTTTGACGTGTTCAATGCTTTAACGCACGTGGATAACCCACTGTTTCTCGAAGATCAGAAATTTGGGGCAGGAGACGGAAAGTTGCACTATTATTTGTATAACTATCGCACTTCGCCGGTATCTGGAGGCATCAACAAGGTGAACCAAGTTGATGAGAGACAGACTGGAGGAATTGGTTTGATTATGCTCTGAGTGATGGCGTATGGATCTGGTTTACAGAAGTATAATAAACGGTTATCATATTCAGTATCTGTTTGCATGAGTACAGCGGCATGCAACTGATCATGTCGGGAAGAGCGAAATGAATATGATCTTGCTCATGATCGCTATAAATACTGAGATACCAATTGTTCCCCAGGGACTATGTCCCTGGCCGGCTTTCATCTTGCAGGCCATGGTGCCAAGGGGTGAATCGTAAACTCCGACCTCCGACCAAATTTTCGGTCTTCGCGTCAATCATTTTCACGCTCCCATCCCAACCCTATTCACTCTTTACTATACCATCAATTCTGGGGATGAGGGCCAATGCTTTTTGCAGGGTGAGAGGCCGACCTTTGAGGTTGCTTAATCAATCACATTGCACTTCACGGTCGCGATTTATACAGCAGTGCTGCGTATCCACTACTATTCTACGACCCGCTACAGCTGCAAATAGCTGCAAATCCTGGTCATGGAGCTCGAGAAGGCGCCAGTCTGGTGCTGCAGCTGCAGTGTAAGGCTCAGCACAGCTGTTAAGAGCCGTCCGGACTGATCCGCATATAGGCTCGAACAGGCGACTGCAGACCCTCAGACTTTGGCGCAAGAAACGATTATCCAGAATCTTGATCCTCAAGAAGCTACGAGGCTGTCCAAAGTTCGTAATATTGGTATTGCTGTACGTTGAGGAACTCAGCTTCGAAATCTTAGGTGGCTAAATATTCCAGGCGCATATCGACAGCGGTAAAACGACAGCTACGGAGCGAGTTCTTTTCTACACTGGCCGGATAAAATCTATACACGAAGTGCGAGGCAAAGATGCAGTCGGCGCGAAGATGGACTCTATGGACTTGGAGAGGGAAAAAGGCATCACAATCCAATCCGCGGCAACGTTTTGCGATTGGCTCAAAGTCGAGGACGGAAAGGAGCAAAAATATCACATTAACTTAATTGACACACCAGGGCACATAGACTTTACCATCGAGGTGGAGAGGGCGTTGAGAGTCTTGGATGGAGCTGTCATGATTCTATGTGCCGTGTCCGGAGTCCAGTCGCAGACAATCACAGTTGACCGACAAATGCGACGCTACAACGTTCCAAGAATATCGTTCATCAACAAAATGGATCGGATGGGAGCAAATCCATTCAAAGCTATCGAGCAGATCAACAACAAACTTCGCTTACCTGCAGCTGCCATGCAAGTACCCATTGGCGCTGAGGACGAATTCAAGGGCGTTGTCGATCTCATCCGAATGAAGGCAATATACAACGAAGGGCAAAAGGGGGAGATTATCGTGGAGAAGGATGAGATACCAGAAGAAGTCAGGGGCTTGGCAGAAGAGCGAAGACAGAAGCTTGTTGAGACTCTGGCAGATGTTGACGAAGAAATAGCAGAAATCTTCCTGGATGAGCGGACACCTACACCAGAGCAGATTAAAGCGGCAGTTAGAAGGGCTACGATATCGCTCAAGTTCTCGCCGGTCTTCATTGGGTCAGCGCTTGCCGACAAGTCCGTTCAACCCATGCTGGACGCCGTTTGTGATTATCTCCCCAATCCGTCCGAAGTGGAGAACCTTGCCTTGGACAAGTCGCGCTCTGAAGTGCCCGTCAAGCTCGTCTCGTACCAGTCTTTGCCGTTTGTTGGATTAGCTTTTAAGCTCGAAGAAAGTAATTTTGGCCAACTGACTTATATCCGAGTCTATCAAGGAGCGCTGAAGAAGGGTATGACAGTATTCAACGCCCGGACAGATAAGAAGATCAAAATTCCAAGAATAGTGCGAATGCACTCGAACGAAATGGAGGAAGTCCCCGAAATAGGCGCTGGAGAGATTTGTGCCGTCTTTGGCGTCGACTGTGCTTCCGGAGATACCTTCACAGACGGCACGCTCGCCTATACCATGACCTCCATGTTCGTCCCTGAGCCCGTCATTTCGCTCTCCATCAAACCAAAGCAAACCAAGGATGGCGCCAACTTTTCCAAGGCTATGAACCGCTTCCAGCGCGAAGATCCAACCTTCCGCGTCCACGTCGACCCTGAGTCCCAGGAGACCATCATTTCCGGAATGGGCGAGTTGCACCTCGACATCTACGTCGAGCGTATGCGTCGCGAGTACCGTGTTGACTGTGAGACGGGTGCTCCTCAGGTCGCTTACCGCGAGACGATTACGCGAGAGGTACCCTATGACCACCTTCTCAAGAAGCAGACTGGTGGCGCCGGTGATTATGCCCGCGTCATCGGCTCCATGGAGCCAACAGGTCAGCTTGCGGAGAACTCCTTCAAGTCGACTGTCACAGGAGGGAACATCCCGGAGAAGTACCTGCTTTCGTGTGAAAAGGGCTTCCACGAAGCATGCGAACGAGGTCCATTACTAGGACATAAGGTCCTCGGAACCCATATGACCATGACGGATGGTGCGATTCACTCGACGGACTCGTCAGATATGGCGTTTAAGAACGCGACAATGCAGGCCTTCCGCAAGACCTTCAATGCTACTAACGGCCAGGTGCTCGAGCCCATGATGAAGACCACTGTGGTGGCGCCCAGCGAGTTTCAGGGCAATATAGTCGGCTTACTGAATAAACGGAATGCCGTGATCAGTGACTCGGAGGTCGGGGCAGAGGATTTTACTGTGTGGGCGGACACGCCGTTGAGTAGTATGGTGAGCTTGGCACCGCAAACAACTGTTCGTTAGAGAATTAGGCTGACGTCCACAGTTTGGAATTTCCACCCATATCAGAGCTGCTACGCAGGGTAAAGGAGAATACGTATGACCATTACTTGTTTCAAATGCGAGGCATAATTGACTGACTTGCTCGACAGACAATGGAGTTTTCTCACTACGCGCCGGTCTTACCACAAACTCAAAGAGAGCTGATCGCTAAACATGAAAAAGAAATGGCTGAAAAGCACAAGAAATGATGCCCCCTTCAGTGCTCCTCGGCTTTTCGATGTCTTGTGCAATGATTGTCAAGCTTGATTCCCGAGATGTTCATATAAAATACTTTTTACATGGATTTGGGTTATGACATATAATGGGTGAAGCGAAGCATTGAGATGGCGCTTTAATAATCTTGGAATAAACTGTACATTATTAGACCGGTCGCATCGTTGGCCGAAACTTCGCTCTACTGGCATGCATTTGCTCCGAAAAAGATCTGTTCTGATTCCGCTGAGATGGCCTTCTAATGCGTGTAGCGGATTGTAGTATTCTATGCGCGAAGTCTATCGGATTCCAAGCTGGGATCTGCGCGGCGTCGTCTAAACGTATTTTCGACGGGGTTTCTTCCAGTGCCACCATCGCTTGAACTCTTTCGAATAAGGACAAAAACCCTTCTGAACATGGAAGTTTTAGGGATTGTATTAGTGAACCCGGCAAAATTTGAGGTAAGAGCGCCGTAGGGAGGAGTGCAAAGGCAGATGTCCCAAAGGCATGCCTCTCCTGCTGAGATGGCAATCTCGAATGTAGAGCCTGATCATTGATACCAGAGAAAAAGAATAGGATATTGTATATTCCAAGGCACGTATAAAGGGTATCAATCGATTCTAACCAGGTACAGTACGCCATATCACCCAGCAATGCCAATTCCGGAGTAGCAGGGCGCTGAACGCTGCATACCACGCCAATAAAAGTACTTAAGAACCCGTCGCCCTTTAGGCTCCCTGAGGAGCAAACTAGTAACCGCTTTTCTTGCATGTCAACATCTCCTGTCGTAACTGCGTGATCTCATCCCTCAACTCCTGCAATTCCCTTCTTAACGCTGGACACTCTGTGCAATGGCACTGATGTTCCGGTTGCACCTCGTTCGTCTTTCCCTTGATTGGCTTCTTCTCAGCCTTCCCTCTTCCTTCAGAACCAAAGCCTTGTATCCCGATTTTCTCCCCGAGACTGTCCCTTCTTTCCCCGAGCTCCGTTTTCAGTTCCGCTGCTTTTTCCTCCTTCACTGCTCTCGAAATCTCATTCCCCGTAATATCTCCCAATGCCAGGCGACCCCCTCTCTTTCCGCTCCCCAGCCCCAGCCCCATTACTTCCTCTTCCATCGCTTTCTCTGTCTCCTGTCCCTGTCCCTCTGTGTCTCCCGTTTCCGCTTTCCTCTTGTTCAACTCGACTTTGTCTCCTGCTTCGACTTCCTTCGCCTGTTCTCTTACTATCGTACGCTCTCGCCTCCGCCTTGGGCTTAGTAGCTCCTTGACCTGGCTCAGTGAACTGCGCCACGGTAGGGTTGATCCGTACTCAATCGCATTCTCGTTGTCCTCATCATGAGGATCGCGGGCTCCTGCGTGGATATCGGAATCCATAGTAGGCGAGAAGGTGTGTTGGTGGAGGAGGGAGCTGGCTGGGCCGTTGAAATCGGGAGAATGCTGAGGATGGCTTTGCGTACTGGAATGGGAGAAGCTTACAGCTTGTCGGAGTTTCGAATGGCCTGGTTGCGCTCGTCGTCTTGGTCGAGCTAATTTGACAGGGCTGGCGGAATCAAGCCAGATATCTGGGTTGAAGGTGCTGTGCTGAGGAGGGGTATTTGACGAAGAGTCAGTACTTGTTGTGTTGAGTTTTGCATCCTCGTCAGTAGCTCCATCCATAGGATACCTCAAAGGAGTTTCCCTTTCTTTTCCTTTACCTTCGCTTACTGCCGGCTTGGGCACGGGCTTCATGTATGGCGCGAAGAGTGCGATTCCACTTCCTTTATTCGAATCATGACCACCAACCCTCTTGAGATCAGCCAGGATATTGGAACAGTCTGACGGCTTTGTAGACGAATCCGAATGCACAGACTGCGAAGAGCAGAGTGAGCTTCTATCTTTGATTAGAGATCCAGGGACGCGACGAAAGGATTTTGCCCCAAGCGTCAAAGACTCGCGAGCAGTGTCGAGTTGAATACTTGCCGTGCGTCCGTCATTCTGTGAAGCTGTAATTGAAGTTCCAGGTAGTCCTATCGATTCATCATTTTGCAGCGAACAAATCAATGCTGTTGAGTACGAAGATGAGCCAGACAAGGGGGTGCCAGACTTGGATTCGTGGAGAGTAACACTTCTCGTTCTCGGCCTGGTAACTGGTTCTGCAACGTTTCGTTCAGGTTTATGATGAGACAATGTCTTGATAGGGGAAAAGAGATCCATATATTTGGATGTTGGTGCTGTCGCTTCTTTGCTGGCTGCATGCGACTTTAGATGACGCTTGTTATCGCCCTCTTGTTCTTGGCTCAAAGTACCACCTGCAACAGGTATCAGCTCTGATAGTTTTCTTTTGTTGCCGGTAGGAGTTGGAGCCCGCTGACGATGCCTGATGTTCCGCTCGACGGCTTTCCAGTCCTCAAGCTCGGGCATGTCAATGCGCTGGCCCCTGACGCCAAAACTATGAGATGTCTCAGGAAGCGATTTCGGGGCAGAACCATCTATCCAGCCCACATCGATGACACGGCCTCCACGAGGGTCTGCGTCTTTCTCTGTCATCAGGCAGCCAATGCTGTCGAACAACACGACTTTGCCATCAACCCTTCCGACTGCAAGGACATTGTCAGTCTGTATGGCCCCTGACATGGCGACATGATCTTGAGCGCTTGCACGAGACCGGGGCTTCGATTCGATTGGCCTATCAGCTTGCGAGTTGCCTCGCGCTTTTGGACTCGACTTTAAAGATAGGACTGAGAGACACGTAGCAGGAGCTCCCGTTTTCCATGTACGCAAAATCGTGACGCCGCACTCGAAATCAATCAGGCGACATTTGCCGTCTATGCCCACACTCACAGTGCGAGTCTTGTGGCCTGGCATGAATGCAGCTGCAGTGATGCTTTCTGACCGGCTACCAGCATGAGGAGCCCCTGTTACGACTTGCTGGGACATCACGCTGTCCAAGGTTTCTTCCCGTGTGACGACGCGGTGTAAGCCTTTGAGATGACTGATTTCACCCATCCTTCCACTCTTTGCCATCTCTGCAGACATCTTGGTAGAATCGTCCCGAAAGACTGAGGTGGCATCGTAAGCCGCGATGGTACCATCAGTAAATCCCAGCAAGAAGATGTTTGCGCGTTCGGGATGAAAAGCGGCCACAGCGACAGCAGTGTTTGACGCTGTTGGATGAAGCTGCAAAGGCGATGTTCCATGTGTAAGGTTTTGAAGGTATATGACTGGAGGATCTGCCGATGCTGAAAGTAGCAAATGGGAAGTCGAAGAGATTGCTAGGACAGTAGGAGGAGAAGGATGTGGGTGAGTAGGGTCGAGGATTCGGGACTCGCTGATAGAATACCGTTGGACTGCATTTTGTAAAGAAGTCGTGAAGAACAATGTATGAGAATCCTTTGAATATTCAAGGAGGCAAATATGATCCTGTAGACCTAACATAAGTATCTGCATATCTAAGCCAAACAATCTCGGAAGCCTACATCTGTGCCCTTCAGCTTGTGTGTCTTGGAAGAGCCACGGCGACAATCATGGAGAAGAACGATCTGGCTGTCGGCAATTGCCAGTTGACCGGCCCCATCTTTCGACTCTTTTGCAGCAAGAATGCCGCCTGTCTTTGATCTGAAGATTGGTGTGAGGTTCTGCGCGTCCCAGCATAGGACATGGCTTTCAGTTATGATATTTAGGTGACTGTGAGGGGGGAACCCGGACTGCTTCAAGTTCAGATGGATCTTAGACGCTCGCGTATTTGCCTTAGGCATTGGATTGGCAGAATACACCACATGTAAAACGAAGGTCAAGAAGCAAGTCCGGGTGGGTGAGAGAATCGAGACGGGAGGTATGGAGGCAATGTGTAATAGAATCAGAAGTTATGAATTTTCCATTTTGAGACTAGCACCTCACGTGAGAGCGCGGAGGGTACGCGCAGCTGCCTAGACGCCCATCCGTCATTATAATACGGCCAAGCTCGCACTTTATCGCTACATAAGTCTCTGCCATCAAAATGTGGATGATCGAATGCGACGGTTCTCACTTAGATGGTAGGTCTGCTTGTTCATATCTCTGTTCTTGCTCACACTGAAAGTAGGCAAGAAGCTGTGGCTTCGGCCTGACTCGAGTACCATTTTCGGGCGCACTTCAAGCAAAGACAGAAGTTGGTGGTGCAATCAAGCTTTCACACTGCTGGATACTGACTGTATATCACAGACACGCATGTGATTGACAGCAAATCCGTGTCTCGAAAGCATTTAGTCATCCATGTTGGCCCGATAAATCCTGGTGACGGCGTAAGCTATGCCTCTTACTTTCGTTTTGGATTTTGGCTCATTTCTTGCATAGTCTAGAATTCACACTAAAAGTGAGATCACGCTCGAAGATCTGTCTAAAATAGGTACATGGCTAGACGGAGTGAAGTTCGCCAAGGAACGCCGAACTTTAGACAAAAGCGAGCACGAGTTTCGACTTGGGAGTTACCCATGTGTGTTCAAGTCAGTCCACATGATGCGAATAGTAATGTCGGATAGTGAACTGAGTCCTGCAGGATCAAATGGCATCCAGTGGTCCTTTCTTTTACGTTTTCTAATAAGCATGCTGGATCCGATGAAGACGCGATTGCTCCATACCAATATCGATTGGAGCCTCTCGATGTGAAAACCGTTCACGACTATGTAACTGGGGTGACTACACATGTAGTGGCGACAAAACGCAATACAGCCAAAGGGCTCCAGGCCCTTGTCAATGCCAAGCCAATCGTGACAGAAACATTTGTTGACGCACTCGTCACTGCTGCGACTCCAGTTCCCAACCCAGACGATCCATCAGCTCCTTTGCCGTCACCTCTGGAGCAGGATTTTGATGCTAATTGGCCTGATGCTGCACGTTATTTACCTGATGAGAGCAAGGAGCCGATGCCGCGGCCGGCGGAGACCTTCAGTCCGAAACCTGAAAGAGGCGAGGTATTTGCTGGTTTCACTTTCGTGTTCTTAGACTCCGCTCAGTTTGGACTATTGCAAGCACCTATCAATGATGGCCATGGGAAAGCTCTGCTTTTTGAACTTGTTCCCGGTGAGAGCACAGTCGACCAAGTTATCGGGTATGTCACGAATGTCTCCGGGTATAAGACCATCGATGAGCTTCAGAACGCAAATCAACAGAAAAAAGGCGCCGTCATTGTCCGAACGCGGCCCAGAGGAAAATGGCGTGACTGGACTGAGAATTTTCAGCTACGATTGGACGTAAAGCTTGGCCTCAGGTCCCTTGATCAGAACGAGTTTCTCGACATTATTCTCCAAAATGATACTAGCGCGTTAATACGACCACTCGAGGAGGGCGAAGAGAGCGAAAGCCAATCAGCGAAGAAGACAACTTCAACAGTAGTTGCAAAGCCTTCTACAGAAGCAACCCTTGACGCTACAAAGTCCAGACATAATTCAGACAATGCTGCTAAGCATGATCAATCCTTACCAAAGGAAAGACATGAACCTTCGCCGTCGCTGGCTCCAGAGCAGAAACAGTCCGACGAACCTCAGGAAGAAGACCCCAAAGCCGACGAACCTGCTCGATCGGGTCCAACACGCCGTCGAGGACGTCGAGGTATCGTCACCAGTCGTTTCACAGGATTTGACGATTTTGACGCCTCTTCATCTACTCAAGCTCCAACAGTTCCAGAAGGACCAGAACCGACCCAAGCCCGGTCCACTCGATCCCAAGTTGCTGCTCCTCCAATTTCTGAACCCCAGCATGCCGCAACCCAAAAACGTCCTTTGTCCCCTTCGCCAGATCGTGAGGCCGCGGTCGACTCGCTTCTCCCTGGCGCAGCTGCAATGAAGCGCCGCCGTCTTGAACGGGGAACACCTGGACCAGAAAGTGGTGACAAACGCAAAGCTAGCAATGAAATCGAAGAAGAGCCAGGTTCGAGCAAGAAGTCCAAAATCAAGGTTGAGGACGTGGACTACAATGCTCTCCTCCGGTCCCGGCGTGAAGCCGAAGACGAAGCCGCGCGTCAGGACCAGGAGGCGCTGAAGCAGGCGCTAGCTATTGAGGGGCTAAGCGTGGAGGATATGAAGAATCTGGTCAAAGTCGAGGAGGCAGATGTGCCGCTCCGGTCGCGCTCTCTTGACGAATCGCAAGGGGAGAAAACTCGTGGCGTACAGCGAAAGGGGAGATGGGATGAGCGATGGAATGGACGAAGGAACTTCAAGGGGTTTAAGAAGAAAGATCATGACAGCGAGGCTCAGCAGCGTCGACAGAGAGTGATCGTTCCGATGGAGGAGGTTAAGAAGAAGAGCTTTGGGCTGGGTGAAGAGTACTGGAAAGATGTTCCAAACCCCAGTCAAAGCAGAAGGGATACTCAGAGTCAAACGCGGCGAAGGCCAAGCCAGAGAGAAACTCAGGCAAGAGATGAGGATGATCCGAACAGATTTAGACGGCGTAAGGATGCTGGAAGGCTGGCAGACTCGGAAATTGAAGTCGAGCCAGACGAGTTTGTTCAGCCTACACGAGATGAACGGCTCCAGCGGAGGGTAGAGGAAAGAGCCAGAGAAAGAGAGATGGCTGAGATTGACGAGGACAACAGCACCCAGCATCCAACACAGACATTGAGGGCCGAAACTCGGACTCAGAAGAGCAAAGGAAAGAGACCAGCAAGGGATGAACCAGAAGCTGCGCCACAGCCGAAGAGGCAGACTAGGCTGGATAGCGGTCGTAGAGCAGCAGTGCCACAAGAGGAGGATGGTGACAGCTTAAAGTTCAAGTTCAGACGGAGAAAGAAGGATTAGGTAGAATTGATAATGCGAGGTTGAAGCTGCGTAGCTGCATAAGTTTGCATATTTGTATTTAGATATGTGAGGTGTGTAGTGCAACACGTCACGCGCGACTGTTTACTTTGATACCAGTTACGCTCCTTATTTCTAATTTCCTACAACTCTCCAGCTATACTTTTTCCTTTGCTCTTCCTAATCAGAGAGCCGCAATAACTACTCCAAGGAGATCTCTTCAAGCCAGGTTAAGAAGGGCTATTTGAGCGAGGCGTGTCGTCGCCATTGGTGTCAAAGTCGTCAGTCGTGTTATATCTGGGATTGGGCGTCTTCCGTCGCCTAATCACGCCCTTGGATGCCCTTGTCACCGAGCGATGATGGAGCGGTGGGTTTAGACACAGATCAGCTGGGTACCTGGCATTTTGCACCGTTAGAGCCTAGACTGATGGACATTTAGCGTATTGGCGAAGCCCTTCTCCTATTCGTTGACCTATTTTTCGCGAAGATATTAATGGCACCGCAATCTCAACTTTCTGAATCACATCAAGATTGTTAGCATTTTCGAAATAACTCCGTTAGCGACACACATAGGACCACACCGCTTTAACGGCTTATGTCTTTCACCGTATCCAAGTCTTACAGCATCCTGTCAAGCCGGCGTCAAACCTCAGTCGAGATCGTACAGGAAGCAACAACTTCGTGCAGGCAGACGGTTGCGAGCCTCGATATGATATGAACGTCAATAGCGATCTTCAGCGCAAAGCGCTTGATGGGATGGCGACCGTATTGATCCACGGCCATGGCTGAGCTCCACGCGCCGGTGAAGACAAGCTCTCTGCGGCAAATGATTCATGCCTCCAGCCATATCATCAATGCCATATGGAAAAAGCCTGCAATGATCAAAGAGTCAAACCTAATTGAAGTTAGACTGCAAACGAACTGGTACTGGAGCGTTGTCAACGTCCAATTTTGCTCTGCCGGACATGGCCCAGAGTCGGCCGAGGGGTTCTGTGTGGCGCGATCCAGAAGCTCCTTCAGCTCCATGAACGCAACGAATCGCCGTTGTGCATGACACTATGTACAAGGCGTGTGCTACCAAAGGTCAATCACAGAACCGATCAAACCTCATCATAGAGTATGTTCTTCACGGGTTCCAAACGCGGCAGGTAATCTCACTGTGCCGCAAGACTATGGCTGCAATTTATGCAGTATTTAGGCGAGTGGATTTCCCAGAACAGATGGTAATTCTTCGTATGTTACTGGACACTGCATACTCAAGATGATCAAGTTTAAAAATTTCTTTTCTGCTTTATTTCTTGCGCTTTTGCTGGACTGGTCACAATGTTTTGCACCTGCTTATCCTTCATCAAGCGGTTTAACCTATATCACTTTAGAAGAACATTACGACTCACAATCCATCAGATCCGATGAAAATGCCGAACCTATCTTCCAAGATCTCCTCATTGCAAACGGAGGCCCGGATGTCATCGAGCCGCTCCTCCAAAACGTCGCCGGCACTCGTCTGGAAAGCATGAACAACAACAGCATACGTGTCCAAGTCGTCTCCAATAATCCTGATCCCGATGCACTCTTCGACCCCAAGCTCGTATCGAAATCAAATGCCGATCTTGCCTCCGCAATCGAGCCCTATCCGTCGCGCTTTAGGGGAATGTGCTTCCTACCCATGGCTTACCCCTCCGCCGCGGCCGCCGAGCTCAAGTCATGCGTCCAGAAGTATCATTTCGTCGGTGCACTCATCGATGCTCATCTACCAAATGCAACAGGCTACGGTAGTCCTGCCTACGACGTTTTCTGGTCGGCAGCGACACAGCTCGATGTACCAGTCTACCTGCACCCCACCTACCCGCAACTTTGGGAGCTCAATAGCACCAACGGCATTTTTGCACCTGACGCAGCAACGTATTCTGACTTAGCAACGTCCGTCGTCTCGACTATTGGCTGGGGATGGCACGCCGATACGGGGTTGCAGTTCGTCAAGCTTTGGCTCAGCGGGGTGTTCGACCGTCACCCCAATATGAAGATCGTGCTGGGACATATGGGGGAGATGATACCATTCCAGCTTGCGAGGATTGAAGCAACACTGGGAAGGCAAAAGACCGAAGGTGTTGGGGTTAGAGACGCGTGGAACAAAAATGTGTGGGTGACTACTAGTGGCATGTTCTCGTTAGACCCGATGGCGACGTTGCTGAGAATGACGAGTGTGGAGAGGATCATGTATTCTGTTGATTATCCGTGGGGCAAGAATGAGTACGGAACGGCGTTCATGACTGCGCTGAGAGCCTCCGGCATGGTGAATGAGACAGCGTGGGAGATGATTGCTCATGGAAACGCGGAGAAACTCTTGGGAATAAAGTAAAAGAGATCGCTCCTGCCGAGTCTGAACTCTGAGGGCAGGTTTAGGACAGTTGTTGGGGCAGCCCTCAATTGTCACAGCACTTTCAGCACGCCGAGAGGCAGCGGAAATGAAATTTGGTCTGGCCTGAATTGTCGATGCTGTGATAAGTACAACATCTTCGGATGACCATATCTCAACTCATGTGAAGAATTTCCAAATTCAAGTCCAGAAGCCCCCAAGCGAAGGCTGTTCGAATATCAAGAAGCATGTAAGATTTAGTAGATCGAAACCAGTCCTTCCTTAGTCTTTACTTGAAGAGAGTCGCTCTGTTTCTATCAGTTTATCAATTCCGAACACTTTCTATGGGGGCTTTCACAGATAGACCGCATGTACTTTAGCAAATGAAGAAGACATAAGACACGTTGTGCGGAGCTGAAGGTATCCTCACCAGCAGCCTCAGAAACCGAGGCATCCGGTGTAAGAGCGGCACCGAAGTTGGTGCTAATATTGCAGTAGTCCCGCAACGAATGGTGGGCCACGGCTTCGAAGCATATGAACGAGGTAGACTGGCGCTAAGAACTTGTCCACTCACATTTGGTGAGATGTAGATCATTCCACTCTGTCTCAACCATTGCTGTAAGTAGGGCCGCTGACTTGAACATCCCTATTCTCCGCGAAGCGAGCTCAATGATCTACGCTCAGACAGGCGCCCCGAACTCTGTAGCTTCATCATCTTGTAAGAGGCACAGGGGAGCTCCTAGAGCTTAATAAACTCCCAGACCGCCTCCTCCGACTCCCAGCTCTTAACCATTGTCAACCTCTTTGCGTTGCCTCCATCCTTGATTCCCACAGGCTGACATCCCCGCCACCAATGTTGCATAATCAAGATATAGCCTCCCCCTGGTCTTTTCCGAACGCGAAACCTCTCCCACATCAGATGCCATGTTGCCGCACAGCGCAGGGTCCAGTCTTCTCCATACCCTAGGAGTCTTCCTGCGATACGGTTCCGGAAACCGAGCCACCCGTTCTGGTCTTCTATACATACCCATTCATTGCATCCATGGCCATCGGGATGAGATAGTATGATCTGTCCATCGGACAGTGTGATTACCTCTCCGGATGGGACGGATCTGATGATGAACGTGGAGCCGGAACGTGGTTCGGCGGTCGCGATAACGTCGTAATCGTCCTTGAAATCAGCGACAACACTTTCCGGAGGCGTGTAGACAGTAGAACTATCCGCTTCTGAAACGAGATCCATGATGGATGACTATTCAACTTGCGGGCAGAAAGAACATAAAACCGTACTGCTGGCGCTATGGCAGCCTTTGTGCCCGTTGCCGATAGTGGCGATAGCGGTGGTGGCACGGTACACTCGGTTGGCGATTTTTACTTTCTCCGCTAACCTCAAGATTCTTGAATGATCGACTGCCAATACAATACAGTGCGATATTGGCGAAGGGGCTTGTCTGACGCAGTAGCTGGGAGGGAAGCGGTGATTCACCTGAGGGCCCTCTGATAGATGTTGGACTTAGCAACAATGGCAAGTTGTAGAAAGAGTTTGTAGCAGATGACTAACAACCCTGATAGTGAAGAAACCGAGAAGAGTTTGGGACAGAGAATTCAGGTAGGAGTTGATTCTTATTTGAAACTTTGGAGGACCAAGTTACCAGAGACTTCAGAAGTTCTTTAAATGGGCTGCGATTAATGATTAAGCAAGCTCATGACCAGTAAAACCAAAAAAAAAAAAAAAAAAGTAGATCCACACAATGTGATATAGGTAAGGTATGTATGAATGGCGATGATTGTATGTGAGCACAAGCAACAGTAATTGGGTAGGCAAACCCTCAATGCAGGCTATGCTCTACCAGAGTTGTTGAAATGTGATGCGGCATAATCCTGAGAAAAGCACAGTATCACATTTTCCTATACGAGCAAGGGGCCGGCTCCCTTGTAGCGCTGGCCGTCAGTGCTGTTTGTGACCGGGAATCGGAAGGGAGCTGGTGCAGGCACCGCCATGTGACCTATTTCCATCAAATCAGCATAAGCTCCGAAAGACAAGGTAAGGTGTCCCAGGGCCAACGGTACAGACTAATGAGCCGGCGTAATCGTGACAATGCTGGTGCAGTTGTATTTTTCACTTAGGTCTCGTCGCGAATAAGTAGCATTCCCGGGAGCCAAATAGCGTATGGTAGCGTTGGCAGAACAGGTAATGAGCGGAGATGACAATGCTCAGATATTCAAACGAATACTAGTATCTGCCGCAGTACGAGAGATCAGAGCGCCTCCAATTCAAGTTCTATAACACATGTCTGGAACGTTTTTATTTAACGGTAGTTGACATCAACACGACGTCCAGTATCATTCAGGCTCTCCTCGGCGTAGTGCATAGAGAGATACTCGAGCCAATCTCCGTCGATTCATTTAGACTCAGTTGCAAGCAAGTAACGTAACTTTGTCGTATGACTGTCGTGCATCGAGCACCATTCCAAGTTGAGTATCATAAACTTGGCTGAAGCCGCATTTCCCCAACGTCTGAACGCAGTTATTGGAATGGGCTTTTCTCGGCGTCCTCCGCTGTTAACGGTGGTTAACGTTAGTGCAGCAGAGAGATGGAACTTCAAATAAGAAGTGGCCTTCAGTTTTTTTTTTTTATAAAAAGACCAGGGTATCAAACATGTGGTACTCCAAACGCCTACAATGCTTATGATGCTTCACCATTGAGTACCGTTGTATTCATACAGGTGCCGTAATGTAAGCCGTCATAGCCTTGACAGCATCGCCTTCGTGCGCTCTCAGAAGGTCCGTTGCCTTTAATTTTGAAAGGTCCAATTGTTCGACCTAGATCATCCAGTCAGTCAGCATAACACACGAAACAGCCCTCCTCAAGGAAACCCCCCTCCTCGACCGTCCAGGGCTAATCTTACCACCAAGCTCACATCCTTCGCATCCACTTTCACCTTCTTCACCTCCTCCTGCTTCTTGGCCTCTTGCCCACCCGCCCCC